>JABLUY010000308.1:0-36786 GCA_013306675.1 Thraustochytrium sp. TN22 | reverse complement strand
CCCGCGCCGCCCGGCACGAGCCGGCATGGCGCGACATGGCGGGCTGGCGCGGGCTGGCGCGGCGAGGAGGAGAACCGGAAAGGCGGCGCGGCCGTACGCGCGGACGCGGCGGCCGCGCGGCGCGCGCGGCGGCCGGCATGGAGGCCGCGTGCGAGGCCGCCGCGGGCGACCTGGACGAGCTCGGCGGCGGGAACCTGCTGTGGCTGGCCGGCGTGGCCGCCACCGTGGTCAGCTCGACGGCCTGCGCGGTGGGGAACGTCATTTTGAAACAGGCGGCCACGCAGCAGGACCGCAGGGAGCCCGGGCAGCGCTCGCCGGAGCCCGTGCCGGGGCTGATTTGCTCGCCGCGCTTCGCCTTCGGCTTCCTGCTCATGGGCGTCGCGCCCGTCCTGCTGGATCTCGTGGCGTACGCGCTCACCGCGCACACGCTCGTCACGGCGCTGGGCGCGCTCACGCTCGTGCTCACGCAGTTCACGGGCGAGCGCATGCTGGAGGATGAGACCGTGCGCTGGCGCGAGTACGGCGCCAGTCTGGCCATCATCGCCGGCACCGTGCTCTGCACCATCTTTGGCGCGCACATGCAAGTCGAGTACTCCATGGACGACATCAAGCAACTCTGGCATGAACCCGCCACCATCGCGACGCAGGTCCTCGCCTACGCGGGGCTCGGTGTTTGCATGACGGTCATCCAGAGCCCGCGCCTGCAGCTTGCGCTCCCGCCGCGGCTCATGCCCCTGGTGTATGCCATCTGCGCCGGCCTGGCCGGCTCGCAGGCGACCATCACGCTCAAGACCGTCTCGGAGCTGATCGAGGGGCAGATCGCTGGCCGGTCCTCCTTGAGCGCCGAACCGCTCCTGGGCGCCTTCTTTATGCTCTGGTATGCCGTGCTAGCCGTGGTGGAGCTCTCCTACTTTGCGCAGGGTCTCGCCAAGTTCTCCTGCGTGCTCTATTCGCCGCTCTACAGCACCATGCTCATCTTTTTCAGCGCAGTGAACGGCGCCGTCTTTTACCGCGAGATGAACTGCTTCTCGCGCCGGCAGTGGATCGTTTACGTTCTCGGGCTCTGCGCCATCATCGGCGGCGCGCTCACGCTCGCCGCGAGCGGCACCGCCGTCTTGGGCCCACCGGCGCCCGTCGCACCCTCGCCGGACCAGCATGCCGGCATGCAGGATCTCGACTTCGAGAACAAGGTTCGCGCAGAGGACCAGCAGGCGGAGCCGTCCGAGTCGTCCCCCACTACGAGACAGCCCTTTCCTTCGGACCCTACTACCCGAGCCGCGAGCGACCAGGGCCACAAATTCGTTTGATCATTACAACTAATACAACATGTTTATTTGCTCTGCCTGTTCGGCTCGAGCCCGGCCCGCGATCTGTTTCGAGTCCCACCTGACTTGCAAACCTTGCAAAGTGCAAAGGACACGGACGGCCGCCAGGAACAGGACAGGTCGGTCCTGTCACGAGGGACAGAACTGCGCTGCAGCCAGGCGCAGCCAGGCTTGCTGCATTTTGCTTCCTAGTAGGCCTAGTTCCTACGGACCTGCGCCGCGTGCAGCGCGCGCAGCTGAGCCGCACGCCGCCCCGCTGACGGACCCGCGGGACCAGCTGCCGCTGCTGCCGCTGGCCGCAGCTGGCGCCACGCCGTCACGGCACCAGCCGCGGGCCGCGGCGGCGCTCTCCGGGCCGAGTCTCGCTTGACTCGAAGGAGAACGGCAATGATTGCAGCTCCGGCCCGGGTCCGGGTCCGAGTCAGGCTGCCAGCAGCCAGTGCACTGACAGTGGTGGTGAGTGCAGTGCCAGTGGGCGGAAAATTACTAACTTTTATAATTACGTGCTCCAAGTCGGGCGGCCGACTCACTGGAGCTGCTTCCTACACCTCCTCGCTGGCCGTGAGCCGGCTGACACATGATTGCGCATGGACAGCTGGCAGGGCAAACAAACGCTCATTGCCTCGCTTCGTCTCTTTATCATCTCATCTCGTCTCGTCTCGTCTCGTCTCATCTTGCCTCGTCTCGTCGCATCCAGTCTCAACATCTCCCACTTGGCATGGGGGAGGAATGCGGCACGATTGGCAGGGCCGAGGGCGCGGACTTGGCGTGGATTGGCGGTGTGGCGGCCGCCGTCGGCACGGCCTTGTCAGACTCGGCGGGCTTCGTGGTCTACAAACGTGCGCATGAGCAGCAGCAAGCGCTGGAAACTGGCCGCAAGTGGCCAGAACCTGTGGCGGGGCTCATCCTCTCGCCGCTCTGGGTGCTCGGTTTGACGCTGCAGAGCCTTCTGCCCGTCGCCTTGACCTTTGTCGGCCTCGCGCTGGCGCCGCAGACTCTCGTCTTGCCATTGACCGCCCTGAGCATCGTCTTCACGCAGGTACTCGGGCCGCGCCTGCTTGAAAAGGAGTCCGTCTCGGTGCGCGACCTCGTGGCCGGCCTTGTCATTGTGACAGGCATTGCCATCAGCCTGGCATTTGGCAATCGAACCACCGACAGCTTCGCCTTGGATGAGATCCGCGCGCTCTGGCGGCGCCCGGCGAACGTGGCGCTCCAAGCGAGCACCTATGCAGCGCTGCTCGTCCTTGGACTGGTCGTGCGCACGCGCAGCGTGGTACGCCGCATCCCGCACGCGGCGCTCCCAGTCGTCTACGCCGCCATCTCGGGCATCCTCTCAGGCCACTTCAACACGCTCTGCAAGATCTTGGCCGAGCTGCTGGCCACCAAGTTCGAGGGCAGCTCCAACGCCTTTCACGAGGCGCCAGGCGTCATGGCAGGTCTCATCATCGCCTTCATCCTTCTCGGCGTGGCGCTTCTCAGCTACGTCAATCAGGGGCTGGCCCTCTTCGACTGCACGCTCTTCGCGCCGCTCTACATGGGCCAGCTCATCATCTGGGGTTCGCTTGAGGGTGCGATCTTCTTCGACGAGCTGCGCTGTCTGAGCCAGCTTGGCAAGTCGATGCTCGCTCTCGGCATCCTCATCATTTGCTGCGGCATGCTCCTCCTCGTACTCCAGGTCTCCGCCTCGGCCCCGATCACCTCGCCGCCGCAGGCGCCCGATGACCGCAGCTTCTCCCTCCCCGTAAAGCCTGCGACTTCTTTCCCAGAGTCCTCCTCCTCCTCCTCCTCCTCCTCCTTCTCCTTTTTCCCCACGACCAAGTCCTCGCCGTTCCCATCGTCGCGGTCGCCCACCAACCAAAATCTAGCTGAGTGCTAGCCGCTATTTAGCTGGACGACTCCGAGTCGGAGGCTGCAAACCAACCTGAACGCCCTGAACTTGAAGCAGATCGTTCTTGTGTCTGAGATGAACGGCACCGTGCACAAGCAAGCTCTCGCTCAGCTCAGCGCGCAGTTGTCCCGCTGGACTTCTGCTACGTCCCGGGCCGCGAACGCACGCAGCGGAACCACCGGGTGCCATTGCGCGCGCCTTGCGCGCTACCAGTAATTCTGTAATTCTGTAAAGTGGTTTAGGCCTAGTCCCCAAACCTCTCCGAGGCTCGCAATAAATCGCCATCATCGCGGCGCGCGGTCTCGTTCTCGCGCGCTGGCGCTCACGTGCTCGAGCCTCGCGGCTCGGAGGCGAGGCTCGCGCGCGGCGCCTGGCCGCCCGCCGCTCGCGCGAGCGCCCGCCCGCCCGCCCGCCCGCCCGCTGCAGTACTAGTCGTGCCAGGCAGGTCGCCACGGGGCACCTGCACGGCGCGGTCACCCACGGGACCGCGCTGGCAAGCGTCGGCGGCGGGGGCGGCGTAGAGACAAAGCCTTCAAGCTAGCTAGCTAGCACGTAGCGCGAACTTCGAAGTGGCCGCGATGAACGCGACGTCGGCGCCCTCGGCGGCCGCCGAGAACCCCGACGAGGCCGCCGGCGGGATGCTCTGGCTCGCCGGCGCCATGGTGAACCTGGCGTCCGCGCTGCTCGTTACGCTCGGCATGATTGCGGGCAAGACGGCGCAGGAGCAACAACGGAGACTGCGCGACGAGGGCAAGGCGTGGCTGGAGCCCATCAAGGGCGTAGTGCTTTCGCCGAGGTGGGTGGTGGGCTTTGTGTGCATGGCGCTGCTGCCCATTCCACTCATGATGACGGCACTCACGCTCGCGCCGCAGACCATCGCCATGCCGGTCGGCTCAAGCACCATCATCTTCTCGCAGCTCCTGGCGCCCTGCGTGCTCGAGGACGACACCGTCACCGCCAAGGAGCTCGGGGCGGGGCTCACCATGCTGGCCGGCATCGCCATCTGCACCACCTTCGGCAGCCACGAGTCCCATGAGTACAGCCTGGACGAGCTGCTGGCGCTCTGGCGGCGGCCGGCGACCATCGCGTCGCAGAGCGTAGCGTACGCCATGATCCTGGCGCTCGCTTTCCTGCTGCCCTCCCGCTTCGACCACATCGTCGCCGAGCCGCTCTTGCCCGTGGTGTGGGCCTTCTTGGCGGGCTTACTCGGCGGCCAGATGGCCCTCATGCTCAAGAGCGTGGGCGAGCTCGTCACCACGCAGCTCGCCGGCGAGACCAAGCCCTTCTCACACGAGCCGCTGCTCTCCTTGACCTTTGTCTTGGCCTTTCTCCTCCTCGCCGCCTCTCTGCTCAGTTTCGTCAACCAAGGCCTGGCTCGCTTCCCCGTCAGCATCTTCACGCCTCTCAACGCGGCCTTCCACCTCGTCAGCGGCGTCATCCTGGGCGGCATCTTCTTCAACGAGTTTGCTGGCCTCTCGCCGTCCCGGTGGGCGGGCTTCGTCTGCGGCCTGCTCACCATTTTGCTCGGCATGTACCTGCTGGTTCGCTTCAAGGCCCAGGCATCTCCGCTTGCTGCGCCCAGCCAAGCTGCAGTCTCCGATGTATCGCCACCTGTCGCAAAGGCTACTACTTCCAGCGACGCCCCGCAGGCAACCTTGCAGACCAAGCGGACCAGCCTCTCGGCGGCGACGACGAGCTTCCGCGCCGCCAGCCCCGACACCGCCGCTAAGGATGCCACCGCGGCCGTCGACTACGTGTAGCTGGCGCGGTGCGCTGCACTGATCACTACTGTACCACTAAGATTCTACAACCTTCCTAACCTTCCCTTTTGCGTCTCACAGACGTCGCTGTCGATCGAACTCTTTGGCTCGTTCTCGCTCTCTGAGCTTGGCTGTTGGTGGCCACCGTCACCACCGTGCACCACCGTCACCTCCCTACCACGTGCTTGCAGCAGCCCGACTGACAGTGACAGCGCGTGACAGCGAATGTGCAGTTCCGCCGGCCCGGGGCCCGAAAAATGTGAACCAGTCCCCAGACGCCCTTGCGCAGCAAGCTGCAACGCAGGCACCGCGCGAGCTGAGCTGCCGCTCGACTCAGCACGGTCGCGCTCCCCAGCGGCCGTGGCTTGGAGCGGCATCCGCGTCTGCCACAAGCTGCAGCTCATGCGTGCTGATCTCATCGATGAAGCACCTCATCTCGCCAAGATTCACGACACTGCTGTTCATAATACGCCTCACTCTGTAGCTGAAGCACCCCCCATAGCGCGTGGAGTAGTCGCCGATCCCGACGAGCCCCGTGCGCAGGCATTGATGGTGAGGGACGGTGTGTCACATCGCCCGAGCCTGAGGACGGAAGGCCACCTTGAGCGAGGACTGGGGGCCCGGGCCGCCGAAAGCCTCTCGAGTGTGACCTTTGGACCACTGCACTGGCCGTGGCAACACCGAGATCCCAATGGAGGTGCAGCCGACCATCCATCACTTCGCACGCTCCAAGAGAAGGCACCCAGCGCCTGATCTCCAAAGCCACGAGCTGCTCATCGACCTGCGCGGCGCCAACAAAGACGCCCACCAGGTTGTAGTCAGCACGCTAGTCCCGGGCAGCATTCACTGCGTGGGCTCGCAACCATCGGTCTGATACCGGGCCGACCCTCGGCGTCGCCAGGGCGACAACGGCGACCTACTTGTTAAAGATGAAGCACAGGGCCCAGTAGGCGTTGGCGCGTGTCGCTTGAGCCTGTCCGCCACGTCGACGAAGCGCGCCCCGCCCGTGCTGTCCTCGATGGCGTCCATGGTGGCGCATATTACCTGCTTGCGATCCTCTGTGATGAGAACGATGCCGTAGTCGTGAGCGCGTTCGTCCCAAGTCTCGGCTCAGAAGTTGTGCAGGAGAGGGAGGCGCCCGCTCTCCCGAAAGCCCCTCCCCGTCATGTCGCACTGGCCCTCGACGGTCGCGAGCAGCTATGGGCGCTCGTTCTTGTTGGCGCCAACCGCTACAGGGAAGCGCTTGTCGCCCACTCTCACATCGTCCGTCACCGCCAAGTCCGCGTCCGCGTTCGCCGCGCAGCCCGCCAAGGCCAGCATGAGGAACAGCAACAAGAAATGCCAGCGTCGCATCGCAAGCAAAACAAACATCATTCACATGTCTCGCGATCGACCTTGTGCCAAATCAACGCAACTGGCTGCGGCAGTGTCGGACCTGAGCCGCAGCGTCCACTGTCTTTGAGTGCTCGGAGCCCAGCACCTCCTCATAGATGCTCCGCGCCTCCTCAAACAGCGGCAATGCTTGACCGAAGCGACGCCTCGTCTTGTGAAGATCTGCGATGTTGTACAGCGTGACCGCAACAGATCGGTGCCGCGGCCCGAGGGCCTCCCTCATCAGCTCCAGCGCCTCGTTGAAGTAGCGCAGCGCATCCTCGTAGCGGCCCTGGTTCTTGTACACGACCGCCATGTTGTTGAGCGTTGCCGCCACGCCCGGGTGCCGCGGCCCGAGGGCCTCCCTCTTCAGCTCCAGCGCCTCGTTGTAGTAGCGCAGCGCATCCTCGTAGCGGCCCTGGGCACGAAACACCACCGCTATGTTGTTGAGCGTTGCCGCCACGTCCGGGTGCCGCGGCCCGAGGGCCTCCCTCTTCAGCTCCAGCGCCTCGTTGTAGTAGCGCAGCGCATCCTCGTAGCGGCCCTGGGAGCCGTACACGTTCGCCATGTTGTTGAGCGTCGTCGCCACGGCCGGGTGCCGCGGCCCGAGGGCCTCCCGTGTCAGCTCCAGCGCCTCGTTGTAGTAGCGCAGCGCATCCTCGTAGCGGCCCTGGGCCTTGTACACGATCGCCATGTTATCGAGCGTTGCCGCCACGTCCGGGTGCCGCGGCCCGAGGGCCTCCCGTGTCAGCTCCAGCGCCTCGTTGTAGTAGCGCAGCGCATCCTCGTAGCGGCCCTGGGCCTTGTACACGCCCGCTATGTTGTAAAGCGTGTCCGCCACGCCCGGGTGCCGGGGCCCGAGGGCCTCCCGTGTCAGCTCCAGCGCCTCGTTGTAGTAGCGCAGCGCATCCTCGTAGCGACCCTGGTTCGAGTACACGACCGCAATGTTCTTTAGCGTGTCCGCCACGTACGCGTGCTGCGGCCCGATGGCCTCCCGGAACAGATCCAGCGCCTCCTTGTAGTACTGGAGCGCCTCGTCATAGTCGCCGTAGTCATCAAGAAGGCTGGCAGCTTGGTGCAGCATTCGGGCCATCTCGACGGGGTCTCCGTCGCCGCGCTGCCGGAGGTCGGCGACGCGGTCGCGCGCGATGGCGGCGAGCCAGGCGCGCTGCCGGCCCTGGATCTCCGTGTTGAGGGTGGAGTAGCCGCCCTCGAGCTTCTCGGTCACGGATCGGTCGATCATGGCCTTGTCCTCGGGCTTCCAGCAGGCCGCGTTCCTCATGTCCATGTTGCGGGCCATGATGGTGGCGATCTCCCTCGGGTCGTCCAGCAGCTGCTTGACGAAGCTGTCCTCCTGGCCGGGCGCGTAGACGACGTCGACGGGGTCGCCGCTGCGCACGGCGCCGTAAATCTCCCACACGCACCATGCGCGCTGGAGGGGCATGGATTTGTCCCATCTGTCGAAGAAGATGATGGCGCTGTCGAAGCGCGTGATGGCCTCGTGGAGGCCGGTGTTGAGGAAGGCCTGGCGGGCGGCGACGACGTCGTCGGGCAGGTCGGTGTCGTTGGTGGTCAGCAACGGCTGGTTGGCGCAGAAGAGGTCGAGCCACACGAAGCGCAGGTGGGGCGGCTTGTCGCTGAAGTGGGCGACGAGGGCGGCGACGAGGTCGTGGAAGCTGCACTTGCGGGCCTGGCTCACGAAGGTGCCCTGGTACTTTTGGCCGACGTCGGCGGCGTTCTGGATGGTGTTGATGAAGAACTGCTTGGTGCGCATCTTGCGCGTCTTGGCGAGGACCACGTGCTCCGCTACGTCCTCCGTGGTCCACTCGCTGCGCGGCTTGGGCCTGGCGTCGACGCCCTCCGTGAACTCGACGAGGTCGTCGACGTAGGGCACGCGGCCAATCATGAAGCCCTGCTCATTGACTTCGTAGAGCTCGATGGTGGCCCCGGCCTTGACGTCGTCGTTGATGTCGCGCGTGGCGACGAAGAGGCGCACGCCGGGCGCCTCGACCTCCTCGACCAGCCGGCGTGCCGTGCGCTCGAGGAAGGCGACGCTGACGCTGCGATAGTCGATGATCTTTCTCTCCGCCGCCAGGTAGCGCGAGCTCCTGCGCCGGTCGTCGAGGCTGCGGCGCCAGCTGCGCGCGCGCGAGAGGACGCCCGGCATGGCGGCGCGCGCGGCGGCGGCGTGCGGATGCGTTCTGCTGGCGGCGCTGCGCTGGCCGCGTGGCGCGGTCCGCGGCGCGTGCGGCACGTGCGACCTCTCAGGATCGAGGCACTGCACGCGCGCCGTCGCGCTGCCGGTCTCGATCGCGCTGGCGAGCCCGACTCGGAGCTAGCGCGAGTCCGTGAGCCTGCGGCGCGGCGGCCCGGCTCGCTTAGCCGCGTCAAGCTAGACGTGAGCGAGCAAGGCCCGAGAGCGGGGTCCTCTGACCCGTCGCAGACTCTCAACAAGAACCACTGCACACCAAACGAAGCAATCAAGGCTGAGCAGCGCGCTGGCGTACGAGATGACGGCGTGCGAGAGCGCGGAGCGCGCCGGGCAGGACTCGGGGGGCATGCTGTGGCTGCTGGGCGTGGCGTGCGGCGTGCTCTCGTGCTCGGTCAGCGCAATAGGCAACGTCCTGATGCGGCAAGCCTTGCTGGAGCAGGGGCGTCTGGAGGAGTCCAGACGCTGGCCCGAACCACTCCCCGGCATCGTGCTCTCGCCGCGCTGGTGCGTGGCCCTCCTGCTCATGGGGCTGGCGCCCATAGTCTTGCTCACGTTGGCCTTCGCGCTGTCCGCCCACTCGCTCATCGCGCCCTTGGGCGCCCTCACGCTGGTCTTCTCGCAGTTTGCCGGCGACCGCATGGTCGATGGGGAGACGGTCTCCAAGGCGCAGTACCTGGCCAGCTTGATCATCATCGTCGGCATCGTCCTCACGACAGCCTTTGGCGTCCACGTCCAGACAGACTACAGCATGGCCGACCTCAAGGCGCTCTGGCGGATGCCGTCGACCATCGCGGTTCAGAGCATTGCATTCGCAAGCATCCTGCTTAGCGTAGCCGTGGTCAAGACGCCACGAACGCGTGATGCGGTTCCCGCGCGGCTCTTGCCCCTCCTGCACGCGACAGCAGCTGGGCTCATCGGCGCGCAGTTCAACATCTTTATGAAGCACGTGGGCGAGCTCTTCTCCGCCCAAGCGCAGGGCGGCTCTGCCTTTGACCAGGAACCTGGCCTCGGCTTCGTCTTTGTGGTGGTCTTCCTCGGCATGGCCGTCACCCTGCTCTCATTCATCGGCCAGGGCCTCGCGGCCTTCCCCGTCACCGTATTCTCTCCGCTCTACTCCACCATGCTCATCGTCTTCAGCACGACATTCGGAGGCGTTTTCTTTCAGGAGTTTTTCTGCTTCGGGCCCGACCAGTGGGCGCTCTTCGTGTGTGGCGTCCTCATCATCCTTGTAGGCATCGCGTTCCTCATCCGCAGCACTCACGCTGGTCCTGACGATCTTGAGATAGTGGCCACCCGCTCTCCCGAACCAGATCATCCGGACGCCAAGGCCGCCAAGATCCAGTCTGATCCTTGAACTTTCTTTGCACGCGTAGCCTACCTGGGCCGAGGTGGCGTGCTGTGCGCACGTGTACTCTTGCACTGCAGGCCGCTGACCCGCTTTTTCCGAGTAACTTTATCTATGGTCGAGTCCTCTCTCAGCTTGTTTTCGGTTTTTGTTTCATTTCTGCGTTTTATTTCCAACTTGGCCGCAGCGGAGCGCAGGTCTTGTTCCCCGTGCTTCTCCGCGGAGTCGCTCTTCATTCGCGCCACAGCCTGTGCAGTGAGACCGAACTTTACAGGCGCCGGCGCTGGCTGCTCTTTCTGACAGTGAGTCCATGATGCCGCACTGCAGCGGCCGCAGCGAGCCGCAGCGCAGCAGCGCGCACTGGCAGTACTTGAAGTCTGGTTCTCTCCAAAGCGCGAGTACCCGCGTCAGCGGCTGTGCAACCTGTGCACCGCCGCGTCGCGCGGCCGAGCGACCGTGACAGACACTCCAATTACTAATTTGCACTGGCAATCCCCACTGCAAGCGAGGACTTGGCCCGGCCTTGCCAATGACAGTGAATCACGCGGGCCGAAAATCAACCTTGACTCAGTCATTTGCAGCACATCAATGTGACACTGACAGTGAGCAGACAGGTAACCAGCGGATCGCCAGCCTCGCTTGGACGAGCATGGCATCGTGCGGCGGCGCGGATGCCTCGGAGCCGGACGCGACGAACCTGTTGTGGCTGCTGGGCGTAGCGTGCGGCGTGCTTGGGGCCTCGCTATGCGCTTTAGGCAACGTGGTGATGCGCCAGGCATCGCTGGAACAAGCCGAGCTGGAGCCCTCGAAGCGCTGGCGTGAGCCCGTGCCTGGCATCGTGCTCTCACCGCGCTGGTGCTTGGCATTCCTCCTGATGGGCTTGGCGCCGGTCCTGCTCGACCTGCTCGCTTTCGCGCTGGCCGCCCACTCGCTCATCGCGCCCTTGGGCGCCCTAACGCTGGTCTTCTCGCAGTTTGCGGGAGACCGCATGCTGGAGGGCGAGACCGTCTCGCGAGACGCGTACCTGGCCAGTTTCGTCGTGATTGTCGGCATCGTGCTCACCACGGCCTTTGGTGTCCACGTGCAGGCTGACTACAGCATGGCCGATCTCAAGGCGCTCTGGCGGCAACCGGCAGTCGTGACAGCGCAGGCCTTCGCCTTCGCGAGCATCTTTGTCAGCGTCCTCGTGCTCAAGGTGCCGCGAGCTCGAATGGCAATTCCCTCCCGGTGTCTGCCTCTCCTGCACGCGACAACGGCCGGGCTCATCGGCGCGCAAGCGAACATCTTCATGAAGCAGGTCTCTGAGCTCATCTCCTCGCAAGCGCAAGGCCGGCCCGCGTTCGATCAAGACCCGGTTCTTGGCTTCGCCTTCTTGGTTGCCTTTCTCGTCATGGCAATCGCGCAGGTCTCCTTCATCGGCCAGGGCCTCGCCGCCTTCGCCTGCACCGTCTTCTCGCCACTGTACTCCACCATGCTCATCATCTGCAGCACAACCTTCGGCGGCATCTTCTTTGAGGAGTTCTCCTGCTTCCGCCGCAAGCAGTGGGCGCTCTTTCTGTGCGGCATCCTCACCATCCTCGTGGGCATCTTCTTCCTCGTCCGCAGTGCTCCGTCACGCCCTGCAGCCGAGACCAAGCCTGTCCAGGACGAGCCGGACGAGCCGCAGCCCGTCGAGCCTTCCGGCGACATCCTCCAGCTCACCTAACCGCATCTGCCTCCGCTGCTACATTCCTGCCGAGCCTTGCCTTGTCCAAGCCTTTTCATTGAAACGTCCTTCGTCCTGCTTCCGCCACAAGCAGCGGTCAATCTCTCTGTGCAGCATCCTCGCCGGCACCTTCTCCCTCGTCCGCTGCTCTCCCCTCGCCCTGCTGCCGACCCCAAGCCGCATCCCTTCGCGCCATCCTGGGCATCCATCCTCCAGCTCGGATGTGCCTCCGCTCGAGTCATGCCGGGCTCCTCTCGCGGCTCCTCCCGCCGCACCTCTCCAAGCTCCCGCCTCCGCTGCCGGCCGAGGTCTCCGAGTCCCGCCCGCCGAGCCTGGCTCGGCTTCGTGATTGGCTTGACGACGAAAGCTCCTGACCGTGAACTTAGTGAAGCCGAGAAAAGCGAACCAGCTGTTCTCGGCGCGGACCCGACCTCGGACTTGACGCCAGTTGGGCAAGCGGGGTGGAAAACTGCAGTGGTGCTCGGCGGCCGGCTCCTGTGGCGGCGGCCGCGCAAGTGGGGCTCCGGCGCGGCGCCACTTGCGGCGCGCGCGCGCAAGTAGAGCTCCGCGCTTGCCGCCTCGCCTCGAGCGCGCGCGCCGCCGCCGCCAGAGTCCATCTCGGCGCGGCGCAGCGCGGCGCGGCGCGGCGCGGCGCGCGGCGGGCGCGCGGCGGGCGCGCGCGGGCGCGGGCGGGCGCGGCGCGGCGCGCCGGCGCGCGGGCGGGCGCAGGCGCGCATTGGCATTTTTGAAATTGGGCATCGAGCGCGCCGAGGCCGAAGGCCGGCCGGCCTGCACGCGCGCGCGCGATGATGAAGCGCGGCGCGAAGGGCGGCGCGACGGCGACGGGCGCCGGCGCCGGCCGCGGCGCGTCGTCCGCAGGGGCCAGCGCCGCGGGCGGCGCGCGCGGGGCTTCGTCCGCGAGCTCCGGCACGTCGACGCTGTCCGCGCACAACGAGCGCAAGGACTCGGTGCTGGCCGTGCTGCGCAGGAACCTGGCGCGCAACGCGGCGAAGATCGGGTCGGGCATCAAGCGCGGGCCGAAGAAGATGGGCAAGTCCATCGGCAAGCGGCTCAAGCGACGCAAGCGGACGCCCGGCGAACAGGAGCAGCGGCAGGGCGGCGCCGGCTCCGGCTCCGGCAGCGACACCGAGCCGGACGAGCCGCGCCGAGGCACCTTTCGCCGCGACGCCTCGGGCGCCGCGGGCAGCGGTGCCGGCCTCCGCCGCGACGCAGGCGCCACGGGCTCTGCTGCGTCACGCACCGCCAGCGCGCGCGGCGTCGACACCAAGCGCCAGAGCATGACGCGCGAGGGCCTGGCGCGCATGGCCCGGGAGCAGGACGCGGAGTCGTCCGACGAGGAGGAGGAGAAGGACGACGCCAAGCCGACCAGGGCCGCGGCTGCCGCTGGCAAGGCCGGCGCAGACGACGCCGTCGTGGTCTGGATCTCCAACAAGGACCCAGAAAACGACGAACGCTATTACGTGAACCAGACGACGGGCGACCGCGTCTGGGCACGACCCGAGGGCCCCGGCGTGGTCATCCTCAACGGCGCGTCCGTATCCAAGCTCGCGGCCGGCCACTCCAAGGGCGACGTGGTGTCCACGACCTCGCGCCTCGACAAGCGCAACTCGCTCCGTCTGCTCGACAGCGAAAAGATCGAGGTGCACAAGACGCTTCAGGGCCTGCGCGACAGCGCGCTCAACATCGAGTCGCTCGCGCGCGCTGACATCCACAGTCTGGACGACCTCCTGCGCGCCATCAACCTTGTGCAGCACGCGTCCAAATTCAAGAAGGAGAAGATCGGCCTGCCCGAGTTTCTCTTGCTCACCGACGACCACCTCAAGAGCATGGGCTTTAAAATGGGCGACCGCGTCAAGCTTGTGCGCATTATTCACCTCATGCGCGGCTTGCCCGTGGACGACTCCGATGAGGACATCGAAGGCTCCGGCCGTTCCGCCAAGTCCGGCCGCGGCGTCCAGTTCAGCGACGAGGTCAGCTTCCGCCACTTCAAGACTTCCTCCCGGGAGCGCCGCGTCTCGTCCTCCGGTGCCGAGTCCGAGCCCTACTCGGACGACGACATGCCGGATATTCGCGACGAGACCGTGCGCCGCGCCCAGCACCCGTCCGCAAGCGACGAGTCCGATGGCGGCTCCGTCACCGAGTCCGAGTCCGAGGACGAGGGCGAGGGCGAGGACCACGATGCCAAGGACGGCGGCGTGGCTGCCAAGGTTCTCGGCGGCGCGGCCGGCGCCGCGGCTGGCGGCGCGGCCGCCTCGCGTGCCCGCAAGGGCTCCGGGTCCGAGGAGGAGTCCAGCTCGGGAGAGGAGTCCGGGTCGGAGGAAGAGTCCGCCTCCGAGGACGAGGACGAGGGTGCCAAGGCCAAGGCCAAGGCCGGCGCCCCCTCCATGTCGGGGCACGGCAAAACTCGCGCAGGCAGCGAGACCAGCGAGACTGGCAGCGAGGAATCCGAGTCCGAGTCCGAGTCTGAGGACGAGGGCGAGGAAGCCGCCGCCAAGGCCCCGGCTGCGTCTGCTGCCAAAAAGTCCACGGCCTCGTCCGAAGAGGAGGACTCTAGCAGCGAGGAGTCCAGCAGTGAAGATGAGGCGCCCAAGGATCCAAAGGAGCGCCGCGCCGCCGCGCTCCGCGCGGCACGTGGCCTTTCAGGCGCCAAGGACAAGGGCGAGGACGAAGAGGACGCGTCGAGCAGCGAGGAGGAGGAGGAGGAGGACGGCGGCGACGCGGAGACCGCCAAAGCCGCAGGCAAAGAGAAGAGCAAGACTCAAAAGGCCAAGGTCGCCGGCGATGGCGGCGACGGCTCCGACGAGTCCGAGTCCGAGTCTGAGTCCGAGTCCGGGTCCGAGTCCGAGTCCGAATCGGAAGCCGCCGCCGCCAAGAACAAGGCAACGTCCAAAAGTCGTGCCGGCAGCGAGGGTGGGTCTGACGAGGAGGAGGCCGCGCCTTCGAAGAAGGAGGTCCTGGGCAAGAATGGCGAGGAGTCCGACTCTTCTTCCGACGATGAGGACGAAGAGGCCAAGGACGGCGTCAAGGCCAAGGCCGCCGGCAGGGTTGATGAGGATGAGTCATCCTCCTCCGAAGACGAGGATACCGAGGATAAGGCCGCTGCGGCAGCGGCGCCCGGCGCCCCCGGCTCTGCCAAGGCCAAGGACGTTGTCGAGGACTCGGATAGCGGCAGCGACGACGAGGTGACCGGCGCGGCGGCCGGTGTCGACTCGGACAGTGACAGCGATGAGGGTGTGGTCGCTGCACCGAAGACTGGCCTGTCAAAGCTGCCCTCCCATTTTGGCGAAGCTACCGTGGCCAGCGACAGCGACAGCGATGAGGAAAGGGCCACGGCGAAGAAGGCTAGCACAGGCGAACAGCCTGCGCCCTCTGGCTCCTCCCTGGCAGCAAGGCTGCCCTCGCACTTTGGCGCGGGCGGCCCACAATCCGCGGACGCATCATTCTCGCGAAGGAGGCGACAGTCGCGCGCCGGGTCTGCAAGCTCTACAAATGATGCGGCCATGTACGGGAGCTCGTCGTCCGAGGACGATGGGGACGATGCCAAGGACGCGCTCGCGCGTGACTCGGACAGTGAGGACGAGCTTGACGTGAAGACCAAGGCGAGGCGCACCTACGCAGGCCCCGGTGTGGACGATGATGCCCTGAGCACGACGTCGAGTGCCCTGCAGCGGCAACAGCAGCAGCGGCCGCGGCACCGTCGGCTCGTCAGCTACCTGTCGCAGACGGACAGCGTCGGGCCTGGTGGTGGTCGGCGGCGGCGGTCCCGGTACGGGTCCATGGCAAGCTCGGACCCCGGCAGCGACATGGGCGAGGAGCACAACTACGTTGGGTCCGGCCTTGCGTATGGGAGCGACGAGGAGGCCTTGGGCGACGAGGACGAGGAGAGCGGCGTGGATGAGGACAACAAGCTTCGATCTGCCGTGGAGCGGTCCGAGCGTCGCCCCGCGGCTGGCCCGCACCTCGTCGCGTACGGCAGCGACGGCGAGACCTCGGACTACGACGAGAGCGAAGCCGAGCGCAGCTCCGCAGGGGCGCCTGCCACTCCCGTCGCATCGCCGGCGCAGCGGCGGCGGCGGCGGCGCTCGAGCGCGCTGTCGAGCGCCGCCGAAACGCCGGCCCCGGAGGCGGCGCTGTCGAGCGCCGCCGAAACGCCGGCCCCGGAGGCGGCGCGCTCGCCCGTCGCATTCGCACCGTCCACTGTGACGCCCCCGCGCAGGACCAGGTCTGCCGAGGTGGGCGGCACGAGCGTACGCGACGAACAAGCGGAGGAGAGCATGGACGAGAAGCTGGGCCGTGTGATCCGCAGCTCGCCCGACAGCGGCCAGGAGCTGGACCACTTGCGCAAGTTCCGCGTGGCGGCTTGGGCCGCGGCGGCCTTTGCTCGGTCTCGCGAGGGCACGCCCGCGTCCCGCAACGGCGACGGCGGCGGCGGCGACGGCGACGGCGGACAGCAGGACTCGCCGGGTGCGGTCGCGCGGCCCGCGTCGAGCCTCGGCATTTCGCGCAGGCCGCCGCCAAGTCCTTCGCAGGCCGAGGCCTTGCTAAGCCGCACGCCGGGCGCGCAGCGGCTCATGGCGCAGCCCGTGGGCGGCGTGCTGAGCGGCGCCACCATGGCGCAAGCGCGGCAGGGGCTGCGTCAGACGCCAAGCACGCCGTCTTCCGCTGGCGCGCCCACCATCTCTCCGCTGCACGCAGCTGTTGCCTCGGCCGGTGCGCGCCGTGCCAGGGTGAGCGAGGCCTTCTTTGAGGACCAGGAGCGCATGGTGCAGGGGTCGCCGGAGCTCAGCGGCGGCGAGTCGCTGCCCGAGATTGACGTCGCCGAGAGCGAGAACGACCCGGAAGTGGACGACATCACGCTACAGCCCGTCGTGCTGTCAGACTCGGACGCAGAGGACTCGGACGACGAGTCCGATGAGGCGACCGAGGCGGAGGCGCGCGCCATGGACAACCTTGCGGCGAGCCGCGGCACCGACGCGCAGGACGAGGCCGGCAGCGTGAGCGCCGAAAATGAGCACGCGGACCGCCGCGCCGGCAAAAAGCCGCTCCCGAGCCGCTATGTGTCGGGCATGAGCGAGGGCACTGAGGAGAGCCGCGAGAGCATCCCGGGGCTCGCTTTCATGCACAAGCGCAAGTCTTCCGAGGAGCTCTTTGACTACCTCAGTGGGCAGCCGTCGGACGACGACGACGACGATCGCATGGGCGCCATCTCAGACGACGGCGACTCGCGAATCGACCGCGGCCCGCTGCTCGCGCGCTCGCGCGCTGGGACGGTGTCGAGCGCGACAGGTGCGACCGCGGCCGCGGCCTCGCAGCGCTCGCCGACCTACGCCCGTCCGGACTACGACTCGGGCGAGAGCGACGAGGACGAGGAGGACGAGGAGCCGCCCAAGGAGCTGTCCCAGGTGCAAAAGATGGCGCTCGCGCTGGACGACCGCGTCAGGGCCGCCGAGGCCCGCGACGCTGCGGACGACGATGACGATGATGACGATGATGACGGGGAGTACGTGGGCCCGCTGCTGGGCAGCCCGTCGCCGCGCCGCGTGCGGTCGTCCTCGGACGAGAGCAGCGAGGGCGAGTCGACACTGCCGACGCCGCCGCAGCTGCCGCGCGTGGCCGGCCCTAAAACGCCGCCGACGCCAGTCTCCTGGTCTCAGCCAGCGCAGGCGCCCTCGCAGGAAGATGCATCCGAGTACACGACCTCGGACGACGACTCGGCTCTGCGCATCAGCAGCGTCGAGTCATCCAGCAGGCATGAGGACGAGGGCGCCGGGCCGAAGGTGGGTCCGGATGTCAAGAACTCGCCCGAAGCGGTGTCTGCCAGCTCGATCGCGGCCGGCGCGGCCGTGGACGGCAGTGGCAGCCCGCTCAAGTTCGGTCCGGACATCAAGCCGTGGATGATGCAGAATTCGCCCTCTTCGCAGGCCGCCGGTGCTGCGACGGGCGACGGGGGCGCCGAGTCCGCGGACGAGGAGGAACCGACCCCGCGTAAGTACATTTCGCCAACCACGCTGGGCTACTTTATGTCCGAAGGTGAGGACGACGATGACGACGACGACGACGACGAAGAGGAGACTGAGGAGGCGGACGAGGCGGTGTACAAGAAAGACGATCTCGTCAAGGAAGTTGAGACGGCCGATTCGGTGGCCGCCGCTGAGGACGTGCACACAGCATCCTCATCCGAGGAGGACGACGAGCTTCAGGACCTCAAGGTGCCAACGCCGCCTACGGCGCGTGTTGCGGCGCGCGCCGCCACCTCTGCGGAGGCGGAACCCATTTTGACACCCCTGGAGGCCAATGAGGTGGAGGAGGCCAAGTCGCCGACCAGCACGGAACCGCGCAGCGCGCCAGCGAAGGCCGATGCGGGCAGCGCATTCGGGTCTGACTCCGATTCTGAAGACGAGGAGGGCGGCGATATGGGCCTTGCACTCAACGCCGCGAGCGCCCGTGAGCGTGCCCAACGTGCTCTGCGCAAGCCGCCCCCGGCAGCGGTCGAGTCGGATGCGGAGTCGGACGAGGAGTCGGACGAGGACGATGAGAGCGCCGCCTTCGAGGCCGCTCTGGCGGCGAAGGCCGCGGTACCGCGCTTCCAGCACGAGCATGAGGCGCTCTCGACGGAGGAGGAAAGCGAGAGCGAGGGCGAGAGCGAGGGCGAGAGCGAGCTCGAGGCTGAGCGTGAGGTCGATGCGGCGCCGCGCCGGGGCCGGAGCCGCGGCGTCCAGCGCGAGGTCGACGAGGACGGCGAAAGTGAGTCGGACGAGGAGGCGGATGCGGTCTCGCGCGAGGCGAGCCTCGCCGCTCAGTCGCGCGAGCCCAGTGCGCAGGCGCCAGACACGCTCGAGATGGAGCACCAGGAGGGCTTGTACCGAAGCGGGCGGCGGAGCCATTTGACGAGCTCGGAAGATGAGGACGAGGAGGACGACCAGGGCTCGCGCACGGCCACCGAGACGGTGGAGTCGTTCGGATCGTCGCCGCGCATGGACGAACCGCTCGAGGAGGAGGACGAGAACGTGGACGCCGAAGATGTATACGCAACGCGCGACGGCAGGTTTGACCTCTCGGATGTGGAGGAGCAGGGCGCCGGGGGCGCAGTCTCGCGCAGCTACCATAGCCACGGCGTGGTGGTGGCGGCCGGGCGCAACTCCGGCGAGCTGCTGAAGGAGATTGCCAAGGACGAGACGTTCGCAGCGAGCGGCGCGTGGTCCTCGATGGCGGACGTCTCGGTGCTGCACAGCGCCAGGGTACGCGCCACGCTGATCGACGGGTCGACCTCGGACATGGACGAGGTCTCGGAAACGGATGACGAGGTGCGCGAGGAGCGCGCGCGCGAGCTGGCGCGGCGTGCACTGGGCGCGTCCGCGAACGCGGAGGCCTCCGCCTCGGACTCGGACAACTGCATGCTGAGTTCCACGGTGCGGCGCACGCACCGGTGGAGCGTGGACAGCGAGTCGTCCATGGACTCCTTTCCCTCGAGCGACGATATGGCGGCCGACCCGCGCGACGCCCGGCTCGCGCGCAGGCGCCGCTCCCGAGCCTCCGCCAAGGCCCGTGCCCTTGTGGCGCGCGGCACCGCCGAGGCCATCCTCGGCCAGGGCCTTGGCCAGAACTTCGGCGAGGAGCTGTAGATTATACCACAGATGGCCGGCGTCGGCGACCATTTGCGTCGACGACGGCAACGTAGCCTACCTTAGAACTACTGTACGGAGATGGTGAACATGCTTTGCGTTGCTTCGTCGTTTTTCTTTGCTCCCAGGCAGGCAGGCAGGCAGGCAGGCCCCTGGGGAGTGGCAGAGGAGCGCGCTGGTGGCGGTCGCGGTCGCGGTCCCGCGGCAGAACTGTTTCGTCATGGCCGACGACGCGGCCTCCTGGCCCGAGGACTACGACGAGGAGGCCGAGGCCGAGGCCGAGGCCGCCGCGCGCGCCGCGCGCGCCGCGCAGGCGGCCCGGCCCGCGCCCAGCAGCGGCGGCAGCGGCGTCGATGGCCGCCATGGCGCGCAGGCCGAGGCCCAGGAGGGCTCGGCCACGAGCAGGGGCGGGGACGGCGGCGGCGCGGGCGATGGCAGCGGCGCCGCCGCAGCCGCCGGGGAGGCGGCGGGCATGAGGCTGGACGGCGCGGCGCGGCCGGACGGCCTGCAGTGCGAGTCGTGCGGGTCCCTGTCGCTGGACCAGCGGCTGCTGGCGAACTTCGGCGAGGCGCGTTGCACGGCGTGCAAGCTGGAGGACCCCATGCTGAAGACGGTGCCCAAGACCAAGGCCAAGGAGCAGTACTTGCTGTCCGACGACGACCTGTACGACCTCAAGTTCGTGGTCTCGAGCAACCCGCGCCGCATGGGGTGGTCCGTCATGAAGTTGTACTTGACCAAGCACGTGGAAGCGCGGTCCATGGAGCGCTGGGGGTCCAAGGCCGGGCTTGAGCAGGAGCGCACTAGGCGCCAGGTCGAGCGCGCCAAGCGGCGCGAGGAGCGCGCGCGCAAGGCCTTTGAGAGCGCCGCCGACGCCGCCGACACGGACGACGTCTTCCAGCGCAACATCCGCAAGCTGCGCGGCGAGCTTAGTGGCAAGAGCACGGCGGAGGTCGCGGCGCCCAAGGACCGTGCCAAGAAGGCCAAAGGCGGCGGCCTGCGCCTCGAGGACACACGCCGCGCGAAGCGGGCCCGCCAGGACAAGGCCAAGCTCGCCGCGGCGGCCGCCGCGCCCTTTGTACCCAAGAACAAGACGTACCATGAGCACTCCTTTGGCGCGCCGCGGCCAGCGACGCCTGGCGACTCGAGCAGCTTCATCAAGGCCTGCACGGAGTGTGGCCTTGAGGTCACGTACGAGTCCATCTGAGAGATGAGCAAGCGAATCGAGTCGAACGAACCAAGGCCCAAAGCGAGAGGAAAAGAGCAAACAATGTGTGAATAAGAGCAACGATAGCGAGCCGAGCCGAAAAAGGTGAACACAGGAGGAGCGGCGGGCGTCGTGCGGCAGGCACTGACTTTTATGTGCGTGGCACCGCGCTCAGCAACGCGCCTCCCAGGTGACGGACTCGCGCGAGAAGTCGCTCGGGTTCCAGACGCCGCTCTTGCGCACGGAGGTCCGCGCCCGGGCGCGCAGCTTTTCCTCCAGCGAGCGCCCCTCGTCCTGAAAGTAGTCGCGCGGCGCCGCGCTGGCCAGCTGCTCCGCCTCGAGGCGCGCCTGCTCCTCCTTGAGCGCCTTGGCCAGCTCCGCCTTGCCGGACCGCAGCGACACCGCGCGCGTCAGCGACTTGCGCGACAGCGACTTGCGCACCTTCTCCATCGCGCCCATCCTCCTCGCCGCGCGCGCGCGCCTTGCCTAGCGACCGACCGCGCGACCGCGCGAGCGAGCGAGGGACCGGGTCCGAGCGCGCGCGCGGGATCGACGAATGGATGGAGGGAGGGATGGAGCGAGCCCAGGGCCGCCGCTGCGCTCTGCTGCCGCCGCGCGCTGCGCTGGGCGCGGCTGCCGGGCGAGCGCGCGCGAGCGAGCGCGCGCGAGCGAGCGAGCGCGGGCGAGCGCGGGCGAGCGAGCGCGAGCGAGCGCGGGCGAGCGAGCGAGCGCGGGAAGGGTTTGGCGCGTGTCCTTTTGCACCGGATTTACGTCGACCCCAGCGTAGACACGGGAAAGGATACACCAGCGTCGTCATGGATGGGCCGGAGGGCGCGCGGCCGCGGCGCGCAGGCCCGTTGGGCCGCGACGGATGGAGAGCGTCGCGGTCGGCGGGTGTGGAGAGAGAGAGAGACTCTGTGGGAGAGAGATTGGGCAGGCGCAGGTGCATTCGGAGGAGCACGGTGCATAGACGCGCGAGGACGGCGCGAAGAGGCTGTGGCTAACTTTGGCGGGATGACTTGGAGCTGGGATGGCGGACGCTGGGGCTGAGGACGAGAGCGAGGACAATGCTGAGCTGGGCATGGGTGCGTCTGCCTGCAGCGCGAGCTCGCAAGCGAAGCCGCTCGTGCCTTTGCGGTCGCTTGCGGATTCGTGACGCTCACGGGCTCCTTTGATGAGACTGGATGTAGCGCCGGGGGCCGCCCTGCGCGTCAACGGCTGTATCCGGTACCAGTACTGATGCGAGGAGTTGCCACCGTGGGTGGTGCACTGCAAAGGGGCTCGTCCGGGCTCCGCGCTCGAGCTCGGGCTCGACGACGCGGACGAAGGCTGCGCGGGGAGAGAGAGAGAGAGAGAGAGAGAGAGAGAGAGAGAGAGAGAGAGAGAGGAGAAAGGCCGCCATGGAGCGGCTGGAGCGCAGGCTGAGGCTGCTCGGACACAGCGAGAGGCAGCTGCAGCGGAGGCGCAAGTCGGTGGGCGGAGAGGACGGCGCGCAAGGGAGCCAGGAGGAGCGCCTCCTGCGGGCCGCGGAGCGCGGAGACTCGGTGGCCGTCAAGGCAGCGCTCGAGGCCGGCGCGGACGTCGAGGCCAAGGACAAGGAGGGCCAGACGGCGCTGCTCAAGGCGGTGGCGAACGACTACGGGGATGTGGTCGAGGTGCTGCTGGAGCGCGGCGCGAGCACGGAGACGCAGGATGCGAGGTTCAGGGACGCCTTCTACTTTGCCTGCTTCGGGAGCAAGATCAAGGAGGGCAACCACGCCAAGCTCGTGTTGCGCATCCTCGCGAGTGAGATGGATCGCAGCGGCGGCAGCGGCGTGCGGCCCGAGCGCGTGCTGGCGGCGTGCTACGCGTCAAACGCGGAAAGCGTCGCGGAGACCGTGCTGGACAGCCTGCGCGTGAGTGTGCTGTCCAAAGACTCGAACGGACATGGACGCTTCCGCTTCGAAGGCCTGGAGATCCTGGACAGCCCGCTCGTGCAGATGCGCTGGCCGGATGGCAGTCACTCGCCGGCCGGCCTCACGCCGGTGCACGTGCTGGTGAAGAAGCATCAGGGTCGTCTGCTCATGCACCCTGTCTGCCTCGGCCTCATGTGGTGGAAGTGGGACGCCTTCGGCCGCCGCGTGTATCGACTGGAGTCTGGCATCTGCGGGCTGCAGCTCGTTCTTGTCACCGTGCTCTGCGTGCTGTGCAGCAGCAACGTGCTCGCGCTGGAAGGGATGGGGGCGTCGATTAACTGCTACGACCTCAGCAACGGGGTGAGCCTGCTCCGTCTTGGGGTTGAAATTCTGGTGCTGATCTTAGCGCTCCTCGTTCTGCAAATCCTCATG
The DNA here is from genome assembly GCA_013306675.1 of Thraustochytrium sp. TN22. Classification (NCBI taxonomy): domain Eukaryota; class Bigyra; order Thraustochytrida; family Thraustochytriidae; genus Thraustochytrium; species Thraustochytrium sp. TN22. The sequence goes on along the minus strand of JABLUY010000308.1, from coordinate 14,006 downwards.
CGAGAAGCCGGCTGGACCGGATGGTACACGAGCATATTTAAGTCTGCCCTGCGGCCGCCGCAGTTCAAGGAGAGCCTCGGCGCTACGCTGGTCCCAGCGACCGCGCAGCTGCTGCTCTACGTGGTGTGCGCACTGCGCGTGACGCGCGCCAGCGAGCGGACGCAGCTCATCTTCATTGCACTGAGCAACCTGCTCCAGTACGAGCGGTTTGTGAGCTACATGTCGCTGCGGCCGGGCATCGGGCCATTCTTTATCATGCTGGTGGAGATGCTGCGCCGGGACGTGGCGCCATTTCTGCTCATCTTTCTGGTCTTCTTTTTCGCGTTCGCCGCCAGTATCTCCCTGCTCGTGTCCAACTTCGAGGACTTCGAAACGGAGGAGGATGCAGTGTTGTACATGCGCATGCCCACCGCGGTCGCGGAGCTTTTCTTCGGCCTGGTGGGCGCGGACGCCTTCGCGGCTGTGCGCATGGCCTGGTGGAACAAGGGCCGCTACGACCCGATGGCCGTCGTGCTGTACGCAGTCTTTGTCGTGCTCGGGCCGATCCTCGCCATCAACCTGCTCACCGCGCTCATGACCTCCACGTACCAGGACATCAAGGCGAACGCCGTGGCGGAGTGGGCGCTGCGCCGCTTTCGCTACCTGAGCGCGCGCGAGGCGTACGAGGCCGACCCGCACTACGGCTACTCGCTGGTGCAAGCGCGCGCCGGCCGACGTGTCTGGCCGCAGTGGCGCGGCTTGACTGCGGCTCAACAGCAGGCGAAACGTCGCAACTCGATCTTCCAGCCGTCGGACGCCGTCGCTGGAGGCTACGAGCTCGAGACGCACTACGACCTCATCTTCAAGCCGTACCTGAGCCAGCAGGCCAGCAACGAGCTCTCCGAGCTGCGCGCCCTCCTGCAGGTCGTCCTCGTGCGTCTGGACGAGCTGCAAGAGGCGATGGGCGAGGGAGGCCGAACAGAGCACGAATGATGTCAAGTTTGTCTTTTTTCAAGGTGGGCGAAAGGCTACCAGCTCTAAGTTAGAGAGGAGAAGAGCTTGTTAGGACTTGTCGCCGCGCGACAACTTGGGGAGACGGTCGTAGCTGCCCGCGGACAGCTTGCAGAGCACGACAGCGCCGTTGGCGAGCTTCCAGTCGAGCTCCGCGACGCAGCTGCCATCGGAGGCGAGGCCCAGAATCTCGCCGTATCCTGCTGCCGTGGCGATCTGGTGCCGCACGAAACGCGCGCGCGCGCCGCGCTGCGACATTTGTGAGACCATGGAGGATTCCACCACGTCGGAGTCGTCCTTGGACAGCGACAGGGAGAGCGAGGCGATGCTCACGGGCCGGTACGAGCCGAGGGTGTCGCGCACGTCAGCGGGGATCATGTGGGACTGCCCGATGCCGATGTCGCAGCCAAGCCTGTGTCAACGCCGTCATCGACGCCGTGAGAAGGTCAGTCAGTCGCTTCGCTTGCAGCGGTCAAAGTGGTTGAAAGAAACGTACAAACCATCGCCGGACCATGAGTCCGTAGGGCGCACCTGCACGATGCGCACCGTGTCAGCGACACTAGAGTAGACAAAGAGGTGCAGGCTCTTATTGATGGCGCGGCGCACCGTGGCGACGAGAGCAGCGCTGGATCGAAAGGGCTGGCCGTAAATGGTGCCGAGGATGAAGTCCGAGTGCGCCTGCAAGCCAGACTCAAGCGCCGGTGACTGGCCCTGGATGTCCATGACGCGCACAACATCGCGCAGGCAGTCCGTGTACGTGTCGTAGGACAAGCGCACGCCCGCCAGGTCGTTGCGGCGGCCCCACCGCTTGCTCGGCGTGAAGACCACCTCGCGCAGGCTCCGGTTCTTGCAGTTGTACACCGTGAGCCGCAGCGGGCTGCCCTCGGACGCCACCACGAGCCGCTGGAAGCTCTCCTCGTTCCACTCCACCAGATCCACGGCCACCAGGTCAACCTCGCCGGCCCTCACGATGAAGTCGAACCACGGCACCAAGCCGGACTTGCCCAGCGGGCTGTCTGGCGACACCACCAGCACGCGGTACGCGTGCGCGCGGCGGTACAGCAGGTCCACGATGTGCTGAGGCGCGCCGCACCGGTTCACGATGACCGTGCGCGCGCCCACGGGCCGCTCGCTCGCCGCCGGCTCGCCCGCGCCGTCCGCCGTCATGCTGGCGAGCCGAAGCCGAAGCCGAAGCCGAGCCTGGCGTAGCCGAGCCGAGCCGGGACGAGCCTGCCGCCGCGCCGCGGAGCCCGCCGCCGCGCCTTCTCCTCCCTCGCCGCGACTTTCGTGATTGCAACGACTACCCACGACTACCACCACGGCTATCAAGTCCACCACGGCGACAGCGGGATGACGCGTGGAAAAAGCGAGCGAAACGTGCGCGCCTTCGAGAGAGCGCGGCGCGAGACACACGTGCAAGAGCGTCTTCGGCTGCGAGGCTGTAGGTGCAAGATACCGGATGGCATCGGACAGCATCGGGTGCCATGGGTTGGGGGGGGGGATCTCGCTGGGTCCGAACACGACGCAAGAAGAGGTTGCGTGCGCGCTTCGAGCGACTGTTCGAGGCTTCGCCCGGCGGTGACGTCCATGCTCTTTGGACTACAAAGGCTCTGCTCGCGAGGAGCTGCGAGCACCTCTGAGCTTCGCCAACGGCGTCCATGACCCGTTCGCCAATCCAATCACTCTCTTCGTCCTGTCCTCATCTCGCAGCTCGCGGCTCCTCCCTCTTTCCTGCGTCGTCCTTCACGTGCATCTCCCCGTGCACGGCCGAGCGAGTCCCCGTCCTAGCAGTCCGTGGTCGTCCCGGCCTCGTAGCGCAGCGCAGGACGCCTTGCAGAACGTGACCAAGATGGCCTCAAACTGCATCACCAAGCAAACCGCGACGAGGCGAACAGCGACGAGGCGAGCAGCGAGGATGCGAGCAGCCACGCGGCAAGCCGCGGCTGACGTGAGGCGAGAAGCGCCCTCGCCCAGGCTCGCCCCTTCGTCAGTCGTTGGTCACGGGCGCCGGGAGAGGCGAGAACTCTGATCATTTTTGTGAGCGCCTGCGGAGTCAGGCCCCAGGATCATGACCACCAAGCCGAGTCCCAGACCCGAATCGAAGAGCGAGGCGAGGAGCGAGGCAAGGAGCGAGCGAGCGAGCGAGCGGCGCGGCGAGGCCTGCATGCCCGGCGAGGAACCCGCGGCGAAGCGCGCGCGCAGCGAGGAGGCGGCGAGCATGGCGAGCATGGCGAGCGTTGTGGAGGTGGACGCCGAGTCCCACTTCTCCGCGGCGAACCTGCCGTACGGCGTGTTCTCGCGCAAGGAGGATGGCGCCCGCGCGCGCGTCGGCACACGCGTGGGCGACTTCGTGATCGACCTGGCGGAGCTGCACGCCGCAGGCGTGTTCGCAGGCTTCGACTCGAGCTGCTTCGAGGAGGACGCGCTCAACACCTTCATGGGCATGGGCAGGCCGGCGTGGACGGCGGCGCGCGAGACGCTGCAGAAGCTGGTGTCGGGCGAGGACGCGCGGCTGCGCGACGACGCGGACCTGCGCGCGCGCGCCATCGTCCCGGTGGCCGAGGTGCAGATGCACCTGCCGGCCAAGATCGGCGACTACACGGACTTTTACGCGTCGCGCCAGCACGCCACCAACGTGGGCATCATGTTCCGCGGCAAGGAGAACGCGCTGCCGGCGGCGTGGATGCACATGCCCATCGGCTACCACGGGCGCGCGTCGACGGTGGTGCCGAGCGGCACGGCGGTGCGCAGGCCGTGCGGCCAGCTGCAAAAGGACGCGGCGGACCCGAAGCAGGGCTCCGTGTACGGCGCGTGCAAGCTCTTGGACTTCGAGCTGGAGATGGGCGTCTTTCTGGGCCCGGGTAACAAGATGGGCGAGCCGATCCGCATCGAGGACGCCGAGGACCACATCTTCGGCTTCGTCCTGCTCAACGACTGGAGCGCGCGCGACATCCAAAAGTTCGAGTATGTGCCGCTGGGCCCGTTCGGCGCCAAGAACTTCGCGTCCACCATCTCGCCCTGGGTCGTCACGACGGACGCGCTCAAGCCGTTCACGGCGCCCACGAGCGCCGGCAAGCAGGACGACCCGGAGCCGCTCCAGTACCTGCGCGAGCCGGGCTACAGCACATACGACATCAAGCTCGAGGTGGCGCTGCAGGCGGAGGACATTGGGCCCGAGCCGTTCTGCGTCACGCGCTCCAACTACCGCAACATGTACTGGACGCACCGCCAGCAGCTCGTGCACCACACCGTGACGGGCTGCGAGATGCGCCCGGGCGACCTGCTCGGCTCCGGCACCATTAGCGGCGATACTGAGGACAGCTATGGCTCGATGCTCGAGCTCTGCTGGAAGGGCACCAAGCCGATCCAGGTCAAGCCGGGTGTCGAGCGCAAGTTCATCCAGGATGGCGACACCGTCATCATCTCCGGCTTCTGCCAGGGCGACGGCTTCCGCGTCGGCTTTGGCGATTGCGTCGGCACCGTGCTGCCCGCCAAGCCGCAGTGCTAGCTCGCTAGCTAGACGAAGGGCCCTTCCTGCTTGCTTTTCCTCCAATCTTTTCTTTAACGTAAAAGTATCGTTTCGCTTCTCACTCCTGCGTCTCCTTTGCCTTCTCCATGTTCTTCCTCTGCATGATGATGTGGACATGTGTGTATCTCATTTCGCCCGCGACTACTACTTGACCTTGCTGCTGGCAAAGGCGCGCTGGTACTCGGTCTGCGGCGTCTTGAAGTAGTTGCCGAACGGGTTCCACCGCGGGTGCAGGGTGACCGGGTTGTAGGTGGCCCAGAGCTTCTTGCCTGTGGCGTTCCACCACTGCAAGCTGGTCTGGCTGGCGAGCGCCAGGCGGGCATCGTGCGCGGCGCCCGGCGCCGGCGCCGCCTTGGGCTGGTGTACAGCGGGCATGAGCACCGGCTGGGCCGGCTCCGAGGTGGGCGGCGGCGGCGGCGGACGCTTGGGGCTCTGCAGCCCGAGGTGCTCCTGGGCGGAGCGCAGCACCTCGGCCTTGCGCGCCGCCACGGCCGCAGGCTGTAGCTCGGCGTCGGGCAGGTCCACGACCGTGCGGCGCAGGCGGTCGGCGGCCGGCGCCTGCGGGTTGACGTACTTGCCCATGTACTCCGTCTTGGGCACGTAGCCGCGTGCGGTCTCCGCCTGGAGAAGCCGGTGTTTATGGGCGCGCTCCGGCTCCAGCGCGTAGGCCGGCCGGAGCACGACGTCGCGCTCCACGGCCTTGAGCTTGTCGGCGACGTCCTTGAGGTCGTCGTGCAGGTCGACGCCGCAGTAGGAGCCCTCGTACTCGGTGATGAAGCCCGGCGTGTACGTGTGCGACGGCGGATTGCGCGCGTGCGGCTTCGGCCGGCCCATGTGGTCGAACTCGTGGTTGTACTCGGACACCATCGGTTCCTGCAGCACCTCGTGCGTCGGCTTGAGCTGGCGCGGCGACGTCGTCATGCCGGCGTCCGGCAGCGCCGCCGTGTCGCCGCCGTGGCAGAAGCGGTCGCGATACTCGGTGGAGCTCACCGTCGCGCCCGTCACGAGGCTGCGCGCCGCCGCGGCCTTGGCGGCCGCGGCCTGCGCCACGTCGGCCTGCGCCTCGGCGGCGCGCGCCGCGGCGCGCGCCTCCTCGCGTGCGCGCTTGATGTGCTCCGCGGCCATCTCCGCTTCGCGCAGCGCGTTGGGGTTCGCGAAGCTGCGCTTGTACTCGGAGGTCTCGCTCAGGCGGGGCTGTGGCGGCAGGACGGCCGCGGCCTCGGCGGCGGCGGCGGTGGACCAGGGCAGGGGCGCGCGCGCGACGGGCGCCCCGGCCGGCGGGGCGCGCGCGGCAGCCGCTACATCACCGGGCGAGAAGGCCTTGAAGGCCTGCGCGTGCTCCGTGACGCCGGCGCGCTCGCGGGGCGCGGGCGCGGCGGGGGCCACGGCCCCGGGCGAGCGGAACTTGGCGTCGTACTCGGACTCGGGCGGCGGCCCGCCCTCGGAAAAGCCGTGGATGCGCACCATCTCCTCGTGGAACTCCCTCCGCATGCGCGCGACATCCAGGGGCGGCGGCGGCGGGGGCGGGGGCGCCGAGGCCTCCAGCGTGCTGAAGGGCAACGCAAGGTGGTCGGCGCCGGCCTGCAGGGCGGGCTTGGGCGGGCGGAAGTCCGCCGGCGGCTTGCGGAAGCGCTCCCTGGCTTCGGTCACAGCCGCGTTCGCGAGCGGCGCAGGCGCAGGGGCGAGCGGCGAGGGACGCGACTCCTCACCGACGACGTGGCCCGGCACGTGACGGCGGCCCTGCACGCGCGCATCCTGAAAGAAGCCGACGCCGGCGCCGCCGCGCGGGCCTCGCCCGAACTCGGCGCCGCCCACGTCGTCGGGCGGATCGCCGCTGCGGTCCTCGCCGCCGCCGTAGAACCAGCCGAGCTTGTCGCGCGGCCGCACCTCGTGCGGCCGTTGCACGTAGGCGGCGGCGGGCGGCGCCTCGAACTCCTCGTCGTACTCGCTCTCCAGCGTCGTGTTGAACTCCGTGAAGAGCTCGTCGAAGTGGTCGCGCGCCGCCTGCACGGTCGCGGGCACGGGGCTGCGCGCCGGCGCCGCGGCAGGCGCGTCCATGACGGACACCGACACGACGGGCACCGGGACGGCCGGCGCCAACGGCGCCGCCGTCGCCGGCACCTTGACGCCGCGCCGCGCGAGCGCGGCGGCGGCGGCGGCGGCCGCCGCCGTCGTGGGCGTGCTCGCGCGAGCGCCTGTCGCGGTGAGCGGGGCGCCCGTGGGCGCGGCCGCGTGCGGGTGCAGCTCGGGCGCCGCCACCTCCGGCAGCGCGTCGCGGCGCGCCTGCAGGATGGCGGCGCGGTTGGCGGCCGGCGCGTACGCCAGCATGCCGGCGCTGCGCAGCGCCGCGGCGCCCAGCGCCGCGCGGCCCGCGCCGGCGGCGGCGGTCTCGCCGCTCATGGCGGGCGGGCGGGGGCGGGAAAAACCTGCGCGCCTCAGGCCTCGCGATCTCCTCGCGCCGCGGCGGAGGCGGCGCGCGGGCCAGGGGCCGCGGCGGGCGGGAGGGAGGGAGGAGGAAGGCGGGCCCGCGCCCGCGCCGCTCGCCCGCTGGCCGGCGCGCGCGCGCGCGCTGCGAGGCTCGCGATGCGGTTTGGGGGCCCGAGCGGGGCGAGCCTCGCGGCGCGAGGGAGGCGAGGGGTCACCGGACCCGGCGCGGCGTTATCGGCTAGATCTGCAGCGCGCGCTGGGTCCGCGACGAAGAGCGCGGCCCGTTGCCGGCGGCGGCGGCCTGGCGCGCGAGGCGCCATTCGGTCGCGAAGGCGCGCGCCTCGGCGAGCGAGGCGGTGGCCGAGAGGTCGAGCAGCGAGAGCCGCGTGCCGCAGTCGTCGCTGCGCGGCTCCTGCTCCTCGATTTTCTGCCGGTGCTTGCGCTGGAGGCGGGCGTGCTCGATCTCCGCAACGCGGCGCTCGAGCAGGTCGCGCGGCGACCCGGAGGCGCTGCCGCGGCGCCGCTTGCCGCTGCTGTCGCCGCTGGTGTGGATGCTGGAGCTGCCGCCGAGCCGCTTGGAGGCGCTGAGGTCTCCGCCGTTGCCGCTGCTGCTCCCGCTGCTCCCGCTGCTGCTGCTGGTCCTGCTGGTCCAGCACGGAGGCGAGAAGGCCGAGCCAGCGGTTCCGCGGCGCGCGAGGCCGCGGGCGACCAGGCGAGCCGCCGGCGGGGAGGAGATGGAGGGCAGGTCTTCCTCGGCCTCGTCCACGGGCGCGAAGACGCCGTTCCTGCGCCCGTGCGAGACGCGCGCCGCGGCCTGGCGCGCCGCGTCCGCCAGCGGGCCGTCGCGCGAGTCCGCCGACAGGTCCAGCGTGCGCTGGAACTTGGCGCGGGCGCGCTGCGCCGCGGCCTCCGCCGCGCCGGGCCCGTGCCGCGCCCTAGCGCCGGCCGGCCTGGCACACGGCCTTGCGGGCGGCTGCACGCCGCCCACCGCGGCCGCGCCGCCGCCCTCGTGCTTGGGCGTGGTCCACCTCGCGTTCTCGCGCTCCTCCTCGGCCTGCGCCATCACGATGTCCACCTCGAAGTGCTCTGCCGGGTACAGGCTGTGCAAGAAGTCGGCCACCTCGCTCGCGACGCCGCTCTCCGCGCGCGCCACGCCCGCGCGCGCCGCGCCCGCGCCCGTGCGCATGCCCATGCCCATGCTCGATGCCCCGGCCCTCGCCGACGCCGCCGACGCCTGCAGCGGCGCGCGCAGCTGCGTGGACACGTGCTGCTGCATTGCGCTCGCGCCGCTCCCCTCCGCGCCTCTGCCCGCGCCTCTGCCGCGCGCGACCGCTCTGCGGCTGCGTTCTGCCGTCGCGGCGCCAAGCGGTTGCACGCATTCCGTCGTGCCGCAGTCGTGGCCTCCGCCCGCGTCCTGGCGCGCTTTGCAGACCTTGGCCTGGCCTGGCACGGCACGGCCTGCCACGCGGCGCTCGGCCACGCTTGCGGGCTCGACGCTCAGGTCGTCGTCCTCGGCCGTCATCGTACGTCGCATCGATTGCCTCTTTTTCTTAGCGCTTTTGACACAACGACCGAGGCGCCAAGGCGAGCTCGAGGCGGCAGGCGCTGTACATCTACATCTTATGGGGATGACTTGCCGTCCTGAAGACCGTCCTGCGCCGCAGCCTCGGATGCGAGCCAGAGCGTACGCAGAGGCGCCGAGCCACAGGCGCGGGTGAGGTCCAGGCTGTGGCCCACGGTCTCCTGAGTCGTAGCCTCCGCCCGCCGGCTGCCGCGCTTTGCAGACCTTGGCCTGTCCTGGCACAGCACGGCCTGCTACGCGGCGCTCGGCCACGCTTGCGGGCTCGACGCTCCGGTCGTCGTCTTCGGCCAGCATCATCTGTCGCATCGTTATGCTCTTTTAGAGAGCTTGACACAACGTCCAAGGCGCCAGGGCGAACTCGGGGCGGCCGGCGCTGTACATATTATGGAGATGACTTGCCGTCCTGGAGGCCGTCCTGCGCCGCGCCCTCAGTGGCGGGCCAGAGCGTACGCAGAGGCGCCGAGCCACAGGCGCGGATGAGGTCCAGGGTGTGGCCCTCGATCTCCTGCGCGATGGACTCGATCTCGCGCGCCGCGTCAATCACGCGCCAGCTGTCGTCACGCATGCGGAGGAAGTTGGCCAGCACCTTGTTCTGGAAGTCCTGCTTCTCGTAGCGCTCCTCGCCGAAGTTGCCGCGCTGCATGGCGTCCTCCACGGCGAGCTTGAGGAAGAAGACGGCGTCCGGCGCGGGCAGGCCGGCGTCCGGCGCCTTGCACCAGTCCAGGTCCATGCCAGGCTTGGCCGCCGAGAAGCACACGCCGCTGTGCACGTAGCGGTCCAGGATGAGCGTGGTGCCGGCCGCAAGCTTCTCGCGCATGGCCTGCGCCGCCTCCCAGCGGTTCGCGGAGAAGAGCAGGTGCACCGCGTGGTCGTCCAGCTCCACGCCGTTCTTCAAGTACGCATCGATGATCTTGCCCGTCGCCGTCGTGCGGTCCGGGAACCTGCACAGCTCCACGTCCACCTTCTTGGCCCGCAGTGCCTGCACCAGCCGCTGCGTCTGCGTCGTCTTGCCGCACCTGTCCACGCCCTCGAACACAATTAGCGCGCCGCGCGCCGCCCCGCCCGCCATCTTGCCCGAGGCACAAGGCAAGCAAGCCAGAGGAGCCCCGCGACAACAAGAGCACGAGCGAGAACCCGACCAAGAAGACGACCACGAAGAAGAACCGGTTCTGGACGCTGGGGCCGCGGCTCGAGCAGCAACCTAACCACGGCTCATGCGCGGGACGTCCCGGTCGCCCGCTGCTCGCTCGCTGCGGCACGCCGTCCTTCCACTCTCCGTTCGCCTTCCCGGCCCCGCCTCGCGTCCGCCTTCCCTCCCTCCCTCCTCCCTCCCGCGTCGGTCCCTGTCAGCTCCGCAAAGTCTTTGATTCCCTTCTCCCTGTCGCGCCCGCCTGCCTCGCCCACCCTCTCGCTCACCCCGGCGCCCACTCGCCTCCCCCCGCGCACCCCCGCCCCGCCCTTCTCCCGCCCGGCTCCCGACTTCCGCGCAAGCGCCGCAAAGGGTGTGCGCGCCCTTGCGCGCGGTGGCGCGCCCTTGCGCGGCGGCGGAGCCGAGCGGCCGCGGCGGCGGGCGGGCGCGGGCGGGTGGCTGGCAGGGTAGCGCGAGTGCGGCGCGGCGGGGCGCCGGAGCGTGGCTGGCGAGGCGAGGCGAGTGAATCAAAGCGATCAAATCAATCGCCGGAGCGCGGCTTGGGCGGGGCGCTGGGGTCGGGCGGGCGGCGGGGCGGCGGGCTTGCGTGCGGGTGGGCGGCGCTCGGAGCGCGGGCGGCAGCATGGCGTCGTTCGGCGGGTGGGCGGACGAGGACGATGGCGTGGTGGACCAGGTGGTGGACGAGTACGACTACCTGCCCGAGGCGACGGAGGAGGGCCCCGACGAGAAGGGCATCAAGACCATCACGACGTACAGGATCCAGGACGGGGAGAAGCAGAAGGTGGTGCGCAAGGTGAAGGTGGTGAGCAAGAAGAAGAAGGTGAGCAAGCGCATCCAGGAGCGGCTGCAGTGGAAGAAGTTCGGGCTCGCGGAGGACGCGCCGCCCGGGCCGGAGGATGAGACGACCATCATGAGCCGCGACGAGGTGTATATTGAGAACCCGGGCGAGGAGGCCAAGGCGCAGAAGCGCGAGGAGGAGGAGATGATCAAGCGCCTGCGCAGCGGCGCGCTCAACCGCCGCAAGCGCGAGGAGTTCGCCGCCAAGGAGTCCACCATCCTGGGCCCCGAGGGCATGGGCACGGGCCTGCGCACCGGCACGGCGCTCTCGCAGATGGCCGACTCGCAGGAGGCTGGCGGCATGGGCGGCGCTGCCGGCGGCAAGTACGTGCCGCTGCACATGCGCGGCGGCGAGGCCGCGGCCAGCATGTCGCGCTTCGAGGAGGAGGACCAGACCACCCTGCGTGTCACCAACATCTCCGAGGACACCACCGAGGACGACTTGCGAGAGCTCTTCCAGCCGTTTGGCAGGATACAGAGGGTGTATCTGGCGCGCGACCGCGAGACCCAGGTTTCGCGCGGCTTTGCGTACATTAGCTACCACTACCGCGATGACGCGCAGCGGGCCATGGACCGCCTCAACGGCTTTGGCTACGATCACCTCATCCTCAAGGTCGAGTGGGCCAAGCCGTCCACGCGCGACGATGCCGGCACCCAGAGCGTCATGAAGTCCGGTATCGTGTCCGGCTACGGTGGTGCCCTTCCGCAGAACATGGGCTAATCTGTTCCTGTTGCTACTACTGCTGCTGCTGCTGCTGCTGCTGCCTCTGCCGCCGCCGCTGCGCTAGTGCAACTGCTATCTGCCTCTACTCCTTACTCCTGCTGCCGTGCCCTACGGCCTGGCGGTGTACGTCTCGGCCGGACCTGGGCGGTGGCGGCGATCGCAGTGCTAGCGAGTTGGCGATTAGCTGGCGCGCGGCCTGTCGATCATCATCTAACACGGCGACGGAACCAATGGTCCACGAATCAGGTCAGCACGCATCCGAGGGCGGGCACGGCATGGCGCCTCGGGCGTCCAGGTCCGACTGCTGCTGATCTGACCATGGCCTTTCTCGTCGTCGCGCTCTCACACTTTGGCTATCCTAGCTCTCCCTTTCTCTAAACCCATGAAGAATGTGCAAGCTGCGCGAGAGTGATTCGCCTGTCCGACCAAGATTGACTTTCAGGTCGCAAACTTCCTTGACTAAAAGGCGCCGAGCCGGACGTGTCTGAAGGCCAAGGTAGGCTCGCCTCGATTCGCAAGACCAGCCGCCCTCACGCACGTTTCTTGTACAATTCGCTTTCGGGGTGACACGGATACAGGTGTATGTGACTAACAGTAAGTACATAAGAGCACAAGAGGAGGGAGAGGAGATGCAGTCGCTAACGCAGCGCGAGGTCCTCGCTGCCGCGGCCGGCGGACCCGGAGCCTCGCGAGTGGCCATGGTGGCTTACAGCGTCCTCGTCGTCACTGAGGCCAAGAGCCCAGCCAATGCCGCCCTCGTCATCGGCGTCGGCGCCAGCGCTGGAGGCATGGCGCAGGCCAATAATATCATCGCTGGAGAAGAGCCGGCCCATCTCATTGCGCCTGCGCTCCACGGCGCGAGCACGCGAGGCGAGCCCCCAGCTGCGCACGAGCGAGGTGTGGAGCGAAAAGGGCTGGCTCCCGATGAGCACGCCAGAGCCGCCGGAGCCGCTGCCGGCGCGAACCCGGCGCAAGCGGCCCGACGAGGACCTGCGCAGCTCGCCGGGCGGGCCGAGCGGGCCGGGCGGCGAAGATACGAGGCTCTCTGTGGAGGCCGAGCTGCGCAGCGCGTGCGAGAGCCGGTGGCCGCCGGGCTGCTGAGGCGCCACGGGCGGCAGGGCGCGCGCGCCTCCGAACGGACCGTGGTCGGCCGACGGCGCGGCGGAAGCCTGCGGCGCCGGCCGTTCGCTTTCCGCGTACGTGGCCTCCTCATACGGCAGACTACCGCTACTCGTGGTTGGTAACAAGGTGTGCGAACGCGCCTCGCCAACCTCGACCGCGGCGCGGTCCGCCCCGCGCACCTGCTGCCTGTGGCGCGGGGGGGAGCCTGCGCCGCTTGCAGGTGAGGCTGGGCCAGCTTCCGTTGTGTGCGAGGCACGGCCGACGGAGGCCATCCCGTCGCTGTCATCGTCTTCGCCCTCGTCGTCGAGGTCGGTCACGCCAACGCGCGCGTCAGAGCGGCCGGCGTCGCCCGCGAGCGGCGCGAGCTCCACGGCGCGGTCCGAGACCTGCTTCTCGCGTACCTGCATGATGGGCGCGCGGCAGATGGGACAGGTGCCATTGAGTGTGAGCCACGGGTCGATGCAGGCCTTGTGGAAGGTGTGCTGGCAGCGCAGCACGCGGATGATCTCGCGGTCCTCGTAGTCGGCGATACAGATGGAACACTGAGAGTCGTAACCCTTCTCTGCGAAGCTCTCCGCGTCAAAGATCTCCGTGGGCAGCTTGTTGATCTCCCGCTTGGTGGCGCCCTTGACTTGCGGCTTGTTGAAGAAGAAGAAGCCCTGGATGATGCAGGGCAGACACAGGCAGAGGAAGGGCGTGAGCAGAATGAGCACGATGAGCGGGAGCAGCATGAGCGTGTACTGCAAGATGATGAGCGCCGCCGTCAGGTGAAAGAAGTGCGGCGAGATCTGCGTGCACTGGCCGGCGCCCTGCACGAGCCAGAGGTGACCCACGACGAACCAGACGAACGAGAAGAAGCTCATGACGCGGCCCAGGCTGTCGAGGCGGTCCGTCTCCGCAGCCGTGCGCTGCACCTCGCGCTGCAGCAGCCACGACATGGAGATGGACATGACCAGGCGCACCGCCTCCACGAGACACCACATGCGCAGCGGCACCTCGCAGTCCCCCTCCTCCTCCCAGTACCGCACCAGGAACACAAAGGTGGTGATGATGGCGGGCGTCAGGATGAAGGTGATGATGCGGAACTCCTTCTTGCGGTCGCCCAGCGTCATGGTGCTGTCCTCGGTCTCATCCTCTTCGTCGCTGACGGACAACACGCTCATGGCGGCGCCCTCGCTGCCGGCTCGCGGTCTGGTCAGCACGCGGAGCGTCGTCGCGTCGCTGCTGCTCCTGCCGCCTCCCGAGCCGCCCTGGCCGCCGCGCGCAGCCCCCGCCGCGGACGTGTCGGCGCTCTCGCCCGCCGCGGCCTGGCCGTTGCCGCCGCTCCCTGCCTGCAGCGGCCAGTCGGCCTCGTGGAAGTCGCGCTGGCGGCGCTGCCAGTCCTCCTCGGCCTCGTGCTGCACGGACTCGTCCATGCTCAGCCACCTGCTGTTCAGCCTCGCGTGCCGCCGCGCCATCTCGCCGCCGTGCAGCTGCGCCTGCTGCAGCTGCGCCTGCTCCTCCGGCTCCATGCCGCCGCGGCGCGCGCGCGCGCGCGCGCGCGCCCTCGCCGCGCGCCGCCGCGCCTCGCGCGCCTTGCCGAGCCGCCGCCGGTGTCGCGCGCGCGGATGCACCCGCGCGCCTCGCCGCCTCGCGCCGCGCCGCG
>JABLUY010000307.1:0-36985 GCA_013306675.1 Thraustochytrium sp. TN22 | reverse complement strand
TTTGCGACAGTGAGCAAAACGTAAAGTGGAAGCCTATGATCGACCCTGGACGCTTTCGTCCAGGAGGGCGAGCCGCTCAGCGAGAAGATGGGCTCTGGCTACGCGGCGCCGGGGGTCGCCCACTGGCTGTCAATGGACGAGGATCCGCTCAAGGGTACTGAGGCGCTGGACGTGTGCAATTTCAGCGCCGTCTTGTACCAGCTGCTGTCCGGCACCAAGCTCTTGCGGGAGAACGAGTCGGACGACAATCTGGTGCACCGCCGAGACAACACGGAGTTCATGAACTGGCGCTGCAGCTTTTGACCAGCTGGGCACGAACAAGCTCAACTACAAGTTGTTCAAGCTCAACATCAAGAATCTCATTTGTTTCTCAGTCCCGTCCTCCACATCGTCTGGTGCGAGGCGGCTTGGCTCCGTCACAGCTGTCAAGTTCTGCCGGCGAGCGCTTCGCTGATCGCCGTAGCAGTCTCGCGGTCCACTGGGTTGGCAATGAGACTGCGCGACGCAAAAGGTTAGAGCGCGTCCCAATTTAAGAAGGGCAGCACTTCAAACAAAAAGCTGAAAACGTACACGAGGGTGCGCAGAGTCAGATTGAGCTGTAGGGCGGCGAGGAGTGCCTGGCCGCCGATGTCGCCGATCTGGTTTCTTCCGAGGCTGCACACGAGTGTGCTCAAGGCGCGTGAGTCATCTTGGCCGCTTTAGCTCGTTCGTACAACCAACCAACCTACTCCAGCGTAAGCAGGGAGCGATTTTGTTCGAGCGCGTCCGCGAGGACCGTGGCGCCTTCGTCCCCAATGTGATTTTCGTTCATGCTGCTCGATGCGTCAGAAAGCCGCGCGACGTGCGATTTGGATCCAAGGACACGTACAAGAGCTCCTGCAGAGCAACGTGCGCGGCCCTAAGCACCGTGGCGAGGGCCTCCGCGCCGGCGAGCCCGAAATTATGGCCATCAAGCCTGCGTATGAGGTCGGGTCAGTCAACGGCGACCGGGAGCGCGACATGGCGCATGGGACCTACTTGAGCCAACGGAGCGAGCCGTTCACGCGGAGCGCGGGGCTCAAGGCCACGATTCCAGCATCACCGAAGCCAAAGAGTGGATTGTTGCTCCAAAGACTGCTTGTGCGCTCGGTCAGACGGAGACGCCAGTGGCGGGACCAACGAAGTTAGTGTGGGCGTACGTACTTGAGCCAGGTGAGGGATGAGTTGCGCTCGAGCGCCGCAGCTAGCGCCTCGGCCGTCTCTGGGCCGAAGCGGTTGGCTCCCAGGCTGTGTCGCGCGCTGGCGTTGGTACGTCGTGTACGTGGTGGTGAACCAGAGCAACTCACTCAAGCATTCTGAGGGCCGTCGTCGCCGCCAGGGCCTCCGCCAGCGCGCCGCCGCCCTGCGCGTTGATCCAGTTGGCGCTGAGGCTGTGCCGCTGTGTGAGTGTGCCAGGTGCTTCAAACCCTGCTCGCGAAAGGCCAACGTACTCCAGCTCCTCCAGAGCGACGTTGCGACCGAGGGCGTCGGCCATCGCCTCCGCGCCCTCGTCTGCCACGTCGTTGTCCCCAAGCCTAAAGTGGGAGGTGTCAGTGTTGGTCAGCCACCGAGGTCGCCGTGTCTGGAAACCTACGAGAGGGACCGGAGGGTCTCATTTTTCTGGAGCGCATCGGCGATGGCTCGGGTGCCCGCCCGGCCTGCACTGTTCCTGTACAGGTTGAGCCACGTGAGGGTTGCGTTGGCTTCGAGCATGTCTGCGAGCGCCGATACGCCATTGGCCTTGATGTCGTTGTCGCGCAAGCTGTCCATGCAGTCGCTCGTGGCGTGCGTGAGCAGGCGTGTGGCGACGAGTGCGTTGCGCGAGACGTACTGAAGCCTCGTGAGCGTCGCATTGGTCTGCAGCGCGTCGGCGAGCGCGCCGGCGCCAGCGTCTCCGATGCAGTTCCAGGCCAAGCTGAGCACGTGCGTCAGGGTCCGGACAGTGAGCGCATCGTCCTGCGCATTGGTTCGTCGTTTGGATCACGTACACGAGTGAGATGAGCGCCTCGTTCGTGAGCAGCGCATCTGCAAGCGAGCGCGCCCCGTTGGGGCCGATCGAGTTCTGCGAAAGGCTGTACGGGTCGGCGAGCTGTGAGTGCGTGTCACGTTGTTTGTTTCCAAGAATACGTACTCGAGCTCACGAACTGAGGTGTTGTCGGCCAACTCTGCAGCGAGCGCGGTTGCGTCTGCGTCGGTGAGCTCGCGGCGCGCGAGGCTTTCCCGTCGGCGGTGAGTCTGTCTGCGTGCCGCTGCTTTTGCTGCGTTTATGCGCCGCTTGCCCCCAAGAAACTCACTCGATCTTGGTGACGGTGCCATCACGCATGGCAGCGACGGCCTCTTGGAGGCCGGCCATGGCGCGGCGCGGCGCGGCGTGGCGCGGCGCAGCCGCTATGCGCGCGCCTGCTCGCTCGTCCGCCCGACGACTCCTGATCGCACTCCGTTGCACTTCAAAAAAAAAAAAATTGTTGCGGACCTTGCGCGACAGCGGTCCCAGGGGTCGGGCCCGTACAGTCTTCGTCATCTCTCTTTCTCTCTCTGGTATCTATCAGTCAGATGCTCAATGCGCTGGGCCGAGGTTGACGTCGATCACGCGCCGGTCCATGTCAGGGGAGGTCAGCGTGGAGGAGGCCTTGGAGGAGTGCGGTTTCTTTGGCGTGGCCGGGTTTTGCGTGGGCTTAAAGCTGGAGGGCCGGAGGAAAACAAAGCAGGAGGCACCGTTGGGCAGCTTCCAGTCGAGCGAAATCACGTAGGTCCCAGCCGCGCGTCTGCCAAGGAGCACGCCGGGTCCGTTGTTGGTGCTCACCCACTGGCCCGGCTTGAAGTCTGCATCGTTTGTCTCCTCCACGTCATCCGCGTCTTGGTCATCCTCGCTCCTCCCATTCTCGCCGAGATTGTCCCCCTCCTCCTCTTCCTCTTCCTCCTCTTCCTCCTCCTCCTCCTCCTCCTCCTCCTCGTCGTCCTCGTCCTCATCCTCATCGTTGTTGTCATAGTCATCGTCGTTGTCAAGTTCGTCACTCCCCTCATGGTCGTCATCCTGGTCACTAGCGGCGTCCTCAGACTCTGGGACAACGTCGGCGTGGTCATGGGTTGATGGAGCGGGCGCTGCTGGGGGCTCGTCAGCGGCCTTGGCCGGGATTGTGTCTGGCAGCTTGGCGTCGCGCTCCACTACGGTGTCGTCGGCGCCTTCTTCCTTGGCCTCTGCAGGCAGTGGTGGAGCACAGGGCGCGGCGGGCGGCGCGGTAGGCGGCGCGGCGGCGCGGGGTCGCTGGGGGTAGCTCTGCACGGCGATGAGGTCCTTGACGCGCGCGACGCCGGTGGTGTCTTGCACAGCGAGCGGCAAGCGGTGCAGGTATCCGAAACCGATGCCGCAGCCGAGGACGCCCTGGCCTCCCCAGCCGGAGCGTGGCGTAATGGCGAGGCGGCGGACCATGTCGGTGGCGGTGGAGTAGACAAAGACGTCGATGCTCTTGGGCGGGCCGGCGTCGTTGGCCGCTGCGATCTCTGCGACGAGGTCGTAGAGCTCATCGAGGTCGGAAAAGGCAGTGTACGGCGTGCCGAGCAAGTAGTCGGTGTGCGGTTCGAAGCCCGCCTCGTGCGCGGGCGACTTGGGCGCGACGTCGAGCACGTGAACAACCTTCTCGTCGGCGTCCGCGAAGGAATCGAATTTGATCGTGAGCCCGAGCAGGCCGTCGCCGCCCCAGCCGCGGCGCGGCACAAAGGACAGCTTGCGCAGGCGCTTGCACTTGCAGTTGAACACCGATATGGTCAGCGGCTTGTTCTCGAAGCTGCGGATGATATCCACAAAGGTGCCGTCCTCCTGCTGCAGCGGGCGCCCATTGGCTTCCACGATGAAGTCAAAGAACGGCACGATGCCTTCTCTGCACGCCGGCGAGTTCTCCTGGATCGCCAGCACGCGGTACCCTGTCTGCGCCTCGCGCAGGAACTCCGGCAGCTCCTGCTCCTGCGCGCGCGCCGCCGTTGCTGGCGCCGACTGCTCGCCGCCCATTTCTCGCCTCCGCCGAGCCTGCCGCTCGCAGCCGCTCTCGCGCCGCGCAGGCCCCTGCGCGCGCCGCCGCTCCCGCCGCCGCCGCCGCCGCCGCCCCCACCGCCGCCGCCGCCGCCGCCCGAGGCCGCGGTCTGGACTGCCGGCGTGGCCACGACGGCGCGGCCGGCGCCTCGAACACGGACTCGAGCTCGGACCAGGACCCGGACTCGGACCCGGACTCGGACTCGGCGCGGCCTCGGCTGCGACGCTGGCGCTCCTCTGGAGGACACGACGAGCACGCGGCCAGCGCCGCGTCGCGGCGAGCGGTGATGACCAGGTCACTTGCGCTCGAGTTGTGGTGCCTGAAGATCTTTGGTGCGCCGCTTTGCAGATCGCAGGCAAGTCGTTTGCAGGTCGCGTGCAAGTCGCTTGCAAGTTGCACGATGTCCCCAGCAATCCTTGGCTGATCTGATCGAAAGTCTCGCCTCCCTTCAGAAGTTGACGCTCATGAGCAAAAAAACTCGATGCTAAGTGTGCTCAGCGCGCTGCTCGGTCCCATGGCCCCGTCCGTGCCCTCCTGGCCGGCCTCGACTCGGCCATCACCCGCCGACTGCGTGGTTCTGCGCCCGCCGGTACTCCCCTGCGCCCTCCCACCGCCCTGCACTCCATGCGCCCGGCCATCATGACCGTCGCTTCGTCGCTTCGCGTGCTTCGCGTGCTTCGCGAGCTTCGCGAGCTTCGCGAGCTTGGCGTGCTCGGCGTCGTCGTCCTCCCGCTCGTCCCCGTGGTCCGCCTCGGCCTGGCCGCCGTGGCGCAGTCGCGGTGCCTGCATCCGAGCCAGTAGGAAACACGCGGCTACAACGGTCAGCGCGGGCGCGCGCAACTTCAACTTCGGTGCCAGGCAACGGCGGGCGCTGGCGTCCAAGTCGGCTTCTGGCGTGTCTCACTGTCTCGGTAGCTAGCGACCCGAGTCTGGCGCTCGACGAAGCGGAGCGATCTGGCAAAGATCGATCGATCGAGCATCGATCGATCAATCCAGCCAGCCAGCCAGCCAGCCAGCCAGGCGGGCGGCGGGCAGGCGGGCGCGCAGGCGCGCAGGCGGCAGCGGCGGCAGCGGCGGCAGCGGCGGCGGCGGCAGCGGCGGCAGAGGCGGCATCATGACGCGAGGGCTGGTGAACACGGAGTTCGACCCGGAGGGGGAGGAAAACCAGGTCCGCGCGCAGGAGGGCGACGAGCTGGAGGTGCGCTTCGACTACGGCGACGGGTGGTGCGAGGTGGTGGGCAACGGTCAGGAGGGCATCTTCCCGACGGCGTTCCTGGACTTCCCCGAGGGCGCGCCGCCGCTGGGGCCGCCCGAGGGCGAGGAGGGCGAGGAGGAGGACGACGTGGACGACGGCTTCGGCGGCGATGGCGGCGCGGACGCGCACGACGCGGAGCTGGCGAACGCGGAGTTCCAGCGCGCGCAGCTGGAGAAGGCGCAGGCCGAGCACGAGGCCGCCATGCAGCAGCAGGCGGCCGAGCAGCAGCAGGGCGAGCTGGAGGCCGTGCGGTCCGAGGCCGCCGCCACGGCCTCGCGGCTGGAGGCGCTGCAGCGCGAGCTGGAGCAGGAGCGGTCGGCGCGCATGTCGGCCGAGACCAAGCTGAGCGACCAGAGCCAGAACGCGCAGCGCGAGCTCATGGACCGCCAGGCCGAGGCCAACTCGGCGGCGCAGGAGCGCCTCGAGTCGGTGCTCAAGGAGAACGAGCGGCTCGTGGCGCAGGCCGCGCAGATGCGCGCCGAGTTCGAGACGCGCGAGCGCGACTTTGCGCTCTCGCGCGAGGACCAGTCGCAGAAGCGCGCCGAGCAGTTCATGGCGGAGCGAGAGAAGTCGCAGAAGCTGGCGCAGGAGGTGGAGTCCATCAAGGTGGCCATGCAGCACGCCGAGGCGTCGCGCCAGGAGTACGAGCGCCTGCTCGAGGCCGAGCGCATGGAGCACGCCAAGACGCGCTCGGGCCTCGAGGCGGAGCTCAAGAAGGAGCAGGCCAACGCCGCCACGCTCATCGAGGACGCCTTCAGCAACAGCAAGACCGAGAAGGAGGCGCTTGAGCAGCGCCTCAAGCAGCTGCAGGATGACTACGAGAAGCGCAACCGCGACGACGTGCTGCGCCGCGAGGAGGAGTCGCGCCGCCGCGCCGAGATGTTCATGGCGGAGCAGCAAAAGGGCTCCTCGCTCCAGGCCCAGTACGAGCAGGAAAAGGCCGCGCACAAGCAGGAGATGGACGCGCTGCGCTACTCGTATGAGCAAAAGCTCGAGCAGGCCAAGATGGAGATCGCCAAGGCGCGTAGCGCCGTCGAGCAGCAGCGCCAGCTCGCCGAGGCTCAGTTTGCGCAGCAGGTGCAGGCCAACCGCCAGAATGATCGCAAGAAGCTCGAGGAGACCCTCCAGCGCAAGCGCGCCGAGTACGAGGCGCAAAAGGCCAAGGATCTTCAGGAGATCTCCAACGCTCGCGCCGCCGTCGTCGAGGAAAAGGCGCGCCGCGAGCGCCTGGAGCAAGCCCTCGTCAAGGAGCAGGAAGCCGCCAAGCGCCAGCGCGACGAGATCAACCAGGGCTACGCCGTGCGCTACCGCCAGATGCAGACC
This sequence comes from Thraustochytrium sp. TN22, assembly GCA_013306675.1. Lineage (NCBI taxonomy): Eukaryota > Bigyra > Thraustochytrida > Thraustochytriidae > Thraustochytrium > Thraustochytrium sp. TN22. The sequence continues at coordinate 30,361 of JABLUY010000307.1, read as the reverse complement.
GAGATCGACAAGCTCAAGCAGGAGAAGGCTTCTTCCGAGGCGCTCCGCATCGAGGCGCAGCAGCAGCTCCAGGGCCACCAGGGCAACCTGCAGCGCCTCCAGGCCCAGATCCAGAGCCTCACGCAGCAGGTCCAGGGCCAGAACTCTCTCATCGCCCAGCTCTCCGCCGAGGTCGAGAAGCTCAAGGCCGCCCTCGCCGCCGCGCACGCCGAGATCGGCAACCAGAAGCGCGCCGTCGACGACGCGCGTCGCAAGGCCGAGATTGAGATGCAGGCGCGCCAGCAGGTTGAGCAGGCTGCCTCTGCGCGGATCAACCAACAGATTGAGGAGACCCGCCGCCACCAGGAGCAGGCGCGCCTCGCGCAGCAGCAGAACCAGCAGTTCATGCAGGACCGCCAGCGCCTCGAGGCCGAGAAGGCTCAGCTCATGAACGACAAGCAGCGTCTCGAGGCCGAGAAGCAGTCATCCATGATGCAGCGTCAGCAGGAAGAGCAGCGCCGCCAGCAGGAGGAGCAGCGCCGCCAGTACGATGAGCACCAGCGCCGACAGATGGAGGACCAGCGCCGTCAGCAAGAGCAGCAGCGCATGCAGCAGCAGCAGCAGCAGCAGCAGCAGCAGCGCCCGCCGCCCCCTGTCACGCCCGCCTCGTGGAAGCCGGCCCAGGCCTACGGCAACACCTATGCCACTCCGGCACCCATCAATCTCCCCCAGCGTCAGGCTCCGCCGTCGGGTGGCGGTGCGATGCAAACCCAGCCGCCGCGCCATGCGCCACCGCCGCAGCGCCAGGCCCCCGGCGCCGGCCCATACGGCCAGCAGCAGCAGCAGCAGCCGCAGCAGCAGCAGGACTCCTATGGTAGCTACAACGGAGGCTACCAACAGCAGCAGCCGTATGGCCAGCCGCCCATGCAGCAGCAACAGCAGCCTTACTATGGCGGCAACATGCCTCCCATGCAACAGCAGCAGCGCCCTCCCGCGCCTGCGGGTCCGCCGAACATGCAGCAGCAGCAGCAGCCGCCTCAGCAGCAGCAGCAGCAGCAGAGCAACGACCCCTTTGCGAACCTGCGCTACTGAGTTCTGCCCTGTTCTGACGCGTGGACGATCGGTCGGTCGGTCGGTCGGTCGATCGGTCGGTCGGTCGGTCGGTCTGCAGTTGATCTCACGTTCACTCTCTCTAAATAATAAACACAAATGAAAAATCCCCGCACGTGTCGGCAACGCTAGCAGGCAGAAAGAACCCAGGGCGTGCGTTGCCTATTGCGTTGCATGTCAACCACGTGATCAGATCACTTCATTTCTTTCTAGACACCGCACACTCGGTCGCCAATTCGGCAGTTCGCCAGGCCTTCGGGCAAACCCACAAACTCTTTCCATTGGCAGGCAGATCGAAGTTAGACGGTCTCTTGCCACGGCTTTTTGTGGAGGGGTGCATTGCACAAAAGTAGCACAGTATTCCAAAGGCTGCCCTGGGATGGGCGCCACAGATGCCAATTATGTCCTCCGTATGCTTCCGAGAAAGCCAACGCAGCGAGACTGCTCCCGAGAGGAGTGACCACGTCCAGCCGCCCTTGCGCTGGCCATCCGCCGACTCGGCGCCACGCGTGTCGGCGCCCCCCCCAAAAGTCAAACTCCGTTGCCCTTTGGGAAAACAACTCAGCCGTTGCCCAGAGAACGCTGGTCGCGCCGCACAAAGGAACGCTCGCGGCCGCGCACGACGCGCACGGCCGCGGCTCCTACGCCGTGGCACACACCACGCACGTGCCCTTGCGACCAGCAATCAGCAGCAGGGGCAGGGGAATGGACAGTTCTGTCCCCAAGCGCAAGCAGGCTGGGCCCGAAACGGCCACGGTTTCCGAAGCTTGGCAAGTGCTGAGCGCCGCTGGTGCGGACGGCAAGGCACAGCGAGAACTCGGCGGAGGCGAAGAGGGCGGCGGCGGCGAGAATGGACGCGCGCGGATGGGACACGGAGAGCATGGTGCGCGAGGCGCACCGCGTGCTGGGAAAGACGCGCGTGGAGGGTAGGACGGTGACTCGCGCGGACGTGGAGAACGTCTGGGAAAACCTCGGGCCCTTCGTGCGCGAGTCGCTGGAGCAGGGCCGCGCCGTGCAGGTGGCGAAGCTCGGCACGTTTTGCCTGGGCGCCGCGGACAGGCCTGGCGACGTACGTGCCAAGCGCGGGCCGGAGGCCGGCTGGCGCCTACAGCTGGCATCGGATTTCCTGGCGGCGTGCGGAGCGCGCCAGCGCAGCGCGGGCAAGGGCCGTGCGCAGGGCGCGACGCGGCTCAACTTTTTGGCGCTCGCGCACTTCAGTCACCTGCCCAAGGACTTGTGCCGCAAGGTGGTGGAGACCATGGTCTGGGCCGTCACCTTTGCGCTCACCAAGGACAGCGCTTGGATGCACCTGGCCGTGCCCGGCCTGGGAGTCCTGCGGTGCGAAAAGGGCGTCTGCGACTTTAGCTTCGAGCGCGCCGAGGCGCCCGAGAGCGAGTTTGCGCCGTCGTTTCACGCTGGCGCGAGCCGCGGAAACCAGCAGCAGGAGGATGACGAGGACGAGGACGAGGACGAGAATGGTTTTTACGAGGACGAGGAGGATGCGGAAAATGTCTCTGAGGCCCAGGCGACGTACGAGGCGGCCGTGCCGCAGCAGCGGCAGCCGCAGACCGCAGTGCGGCGTATGGTGATTCCGCCGTCCGTGGACCGGTTGCGCGAGAAGGTGACGCAGCGCGGCGGGTCGAACGGCATCCACGCATTGGGCCGGCTGCTGCGCATCATGGACGACTCGGGCGACGGGTGCCTGAGCCGCGACGAGCTCAAGTACGGCCTGCAGGACTACGGTATTCGCGTAAACAACGCGGAGCTGGACGAACTCTTTGCGTTCTTCGACCGCGACCGCAGCGGCAAGGTGAGCTTCGACGAGTTCCTGGCCGGCCTGCGCGGGCCGCTCAGCAAGCGGCGGCTCGAGCTCATCCATACGGCCTTTAGCCGACTGGACCGCACCGGCGACGGCGTCGTGACGGTGGAGGACCTGGAGCTCACCTACGATGCCTCGCACGACCCGGACGTCAAGGCGGGTCGCGCGCAGCCCGCCGACGCTCTGCGGCGCCTGCTGGACCAGTTCGACACCATCGATCGCGACGGCGTCGTCACCGAGGAGGAGTTTGTCGAATACTACAAGAATGTGAGTGCGTCCATCGACACAGACGACTACTTTGAGCTCATGATGCGCAACGCGTGGCACATCTCGGGCGGGTCCGGGCAGACGGCCAACACGACGAACCGTCGCGTGCTCGTGACGCACGCGGACGGCACGCAGACCGTCGAGGAGGTGCAGGACGACCTCTGGGTGGACAAGGACGACCAGGCGGAGATGAAGCGCCGTCTGGCGAAGCGCAACGTGCACGCGCGTGGCGACCTCGGCACGCACTTTGCGTCCGAGAACAGCCGGGGTCAACGCCCGCTGGCTTCGCACGCGCCGCCTGCGCGCCGGGCCAGCGCGGCGTCCCGTGCGGTTGCGCCAGGGCCGGGGCTCGGGCCGGGTCTCGGCGACGAGGCGTTGCCGGAAAGTGAGCAGCTGACGGCGGCACCGGCGTCGGTGACGAGGAGGACCAAGGCGACGACCAAGACTGCGCCAACTTCACCCGAGGAGCCTCCGCTCAAGAAGCTGGGTCGTCTACTGCAGCAGCGGCGCTTGAGCGTGGACGACTTCTTGCTGCAAATCGGCGCGAACCGCGTGTTCGGGAGCGCCAGCATCGAGTGCTCGGCCTTCGTGCGCGGGCTGGCGCGCTTCGATCCGTCGCTGAGCTCGGAGGACGCGCGCGCCATCGCAGATGCGGCGGACGCGGACAGGTCCGGGTCTATCGATGTGGGCGAGCTGTGCGCGTACCTGCAGGGCGCGGGCGCGGTGGAGCGCATCAAGCAGGTGGTGATCCAGCGTGGCGGGATGAACGGCATCGTCTCTCTGACGCGCATCCTGCGCAACATGGACACCTCGGGCGACCTGGCGCTGGACCGACGCGAGCTGCGCGAGGGGTTCCAGACGCTGGGCGTGAAGCTGACGTCCAAGGACGTGGAGGACGTCTTTGCGTTCTTCGACAAGGACCGCAACGGCAAGGTGAGCGTGGACGAGTTCCTGATTGGGATGCGTGGCGACCTCAACGAGCGGCGGCGCGCGCTCGTGCGCACCGCGTTTGGCCGCATGGACCGCACCGGCGACGGCATCATCACCGTGGAGGACCTGGAGATCTCGTACGACCCGTCTCAGCATCCGGAGTTCAAAGCCGGCACCAAGACCAAGACGCAGGTGCTGCGAGAGTTCCTCGACGGCTTCGACGGCATCGACAAGGACGGCACGGTGACGGAGGCGGAGTTCTTTGACTACTACAAGGGCGTGAGCGCGTCCATCGACGACGACAACTACTTTGAGCTCATGATGCGCAATGCTTGGCACATCTCGGGCGGCGAGGGCCAATGCGCCAACACAAGCAATCGCCGTGTGCTGGTCACGGACAGTAATGGCCGCGAGGTCGTGCGTGAGATCAAGGACGACCTGTACGTGGATGCCGGGGACGACGCCACGGTGCGCAGGCACCTTGGGCTGGCTGAGGGCGCCGCGGTGAGCCGCCATTATGGCAAGGACGCCACGCAGCCGGCGCGGCGGCCGGGGTCGCGCTTGGCGCCCAAGCAGCGGAGGTCGAGCGTGCGGGCTGCGCCCACCTCGCCGGTGCTGCGCAAGCTGGGGCCCTCGGCGCCCCGCGCCCAGCTGGCCTGGGGCACCAGCGGCAGCGCTGGTGCCGGCGACGAGGCGCTCCCGGCGCAGGAGGACGGCAACGACGACGGCAACATTCGGGGTGTAGAAAACAGGAGGCCGTCGAGACCGCGGCGCAACCCGTTCGCGGCGCGCGAGGCGGTGCAGAAGGCGTCGACGAAGAGGGCGGCAGCCAGGCCCGCATCGGCGTCGGCGGTCAGCGAGGCGACGAACGAGCCTGCGGCGCTGGCGAAGCTGCGCGCGCGCGTGGTGGAGCGCGGCGGCGCCAATGGCATCCACACGCTTGGACGTGTGCTGCGCATCATGGACGCCTCGGGTGACAAGAACCTGGACCGCGAGGAGCTGCGCGACGGCCTGGAGGACTACGGCGTCAAGTGCTCGGCGGCAGAATGCGAGGCGCTCTTCACGTACCTGGACCGCGACCGCAGCGGGAAGATCAGCTTCGACGAGTTCCTGGTGGGCCTCCGCGGGCCGATCGCGCCGCGGCGGCGCGCGCTGATCCGCGTGGCGTTCCAGCGCCTGGACCGCACGGGCGACGGTCAGGTGACGGTGGAGGACCTGGAGCACTCGTATGACCCATCGTACCACCCGGACGTGCGCAGCGGGCGACTGTCCAAGGCGCAGGCTCTGCGCGAGTTCCTGACGCAGTTCGACACGATCGAGCAGGACGGCGTGGTGACGCAGGAGGAGTTCGAGACGTACTACAAGAACGTGAGCGCGTCCATCGACGACGACGACTACTTTGAGCTCATGATGCGCAACGCGTGGCACATCTCGGGCGGCCAGGGCCAGTACGCCAACACGAGCAACCGGCGTGTGCTCGTGCGGCACGAGGACGGCCGCGAGACGGTGGAGGAGGTGCAGGACGACCTGTGGGTGGGCAAGGACGACCATGCGGAGATGAAGCGCCGCCTGCGCGCGCAGGGCGTGCGCGCGCAGGGCTCGCTCGGCACGCACTACGCGAGCGAGAACGCGCGTGGACCGGGTCCTGCTGCCAGCGCGCCGCCGCGTCGCGCGCGCAGCAACGAGGCCACGCTCTCGCTGGCGTGGGAAGAGCCTGAGGCCAAGGTGAACGCGACGCGCGAGCGCGAGCGCAAGATCCGCGCGGGCGCCGCGGCGCGGGTGCAGGCCGTGGCGCGGGCGCACAAGGCCAAGCGCCAGGTGGACCAGGCCAAGCGCCAGGAGACGCGCCGTCAGTCGCTCCGCCGTGAGCAGGAGGCTGAGCGCGATGCACAGTCGCGTCGCATCCTGCGGCCCGCCGGGCCGAACTGGTATTGATGTTGCATTTGCATCATTCACACTTCATTTCTTCCTCTTCATCCTCATCTTGATCAAGATCGAACGACAGCAACATTAACAGAGAACTTGGTGCTGCAGTGAAAGCAAAAAATCAGCGAGCGGGTCTGCACGCCCAGTCAGTGCTTGGCCACGAAGGCTGCCTTGTCCTCGGAGTGTGTGCCAGCAACATCGCCAGCGTCGTGCGTGTTGGGCAGCGGCTTGGTGCTGATGGATGGCGGGACGGCCGGGTCGAGCGCGTAGATGGCAAAATACGCAATGAGGCTGAGCACGCAGAGGAACTGCGTCACGGAGCGCAGCGTGTTGGTGGTCGCGCAGGCCGAGTAGTCGTAGTACACGGTGAGCGTCGGGTCGTCGTCCTTGATGTCGGCGCACATGGCCGCGTCCGTGCCGTACATGGCCTCGCAGTCGTCGACCGAGAGGTTGTCAAAGGTGCACACGATGGCCACGCCAACCGGAAGGTAGATGATGAAGGCGATGGCGAGGAAGGTGACGACCACGAAGCGCAGGCGCATGAGCGAGCGGAACTCGGCCGGGAAGGCCTTGGTGATGGTGCGGTACACGCTGGCGCTCACGGCAGTGTGCAGCATCATGCACAGAAAGAAGGCGTACGCCGCGTACACGTGTAGGCTTGGGTTGGCGTTGGTGGTCACGACGGAGGTGATGATGCCGCAAGGCGCCGCGAGCGCCGCAAAGACGCTCGCCGCCCAGTTGCGGCAGGTCGCCTCACCGCCCGGCAGGCACGCCTGCACGTAGCGGAACTGCAGCGGCACCAGCGCGAGGAGGAGCACGCTGGCGGTCGAGTTAAAGCTCGCGAAGATGTAGTACGAGGGCGGGTCGCGCCCTGCGTCCGAGAAGTACGGGAACCCGATACCCCCCACGTAGACGTCGCGACCCATCGTGATGCTCACTGACAGCACGTACGAGAGCAGCAGCAGCGTCGCCATGCCCGCCGCCAGCGCCCTGCGCACGAGGCCGGTCCTCATCCTCCTCGTCTTTGTCCCCGCCCGCGGCGGCGACAGCGACGACGGCTACGGCTGCGGCGCCGCTCGCGGCGGTCGGTCGGCGCGCGTCTGCAGATGCGCGGCCGCCTGGTGGTGGCGGAGATGGTGGTGGTGGTGATGCGAGAGGAGGGTCTGTACCTCTGCCACTGTTTGCAACTTTGCACGTCCAACTCGACCGATGACAACAACAACAAAGAGACAGTGGAAGTCCCGCGTTGGGGTCCTCGCACAGGACTCCGTGCGCAGGAGCTTGTGAGACAGGGACGCGGGAGTCGGTCTTGTAGTAAATTGGCCGATGTGAGCAGTGACAGGCTGGTGTTCAACTTCAACGCGCTGCATCGACCGATCTCGAAAGTCTTCACTGTCAGGATCTTGTTCCTTGAGAGATCGGGCGTCGGCGTCTCGATGAAGGTGACGGCGGACGATCGTTAGAAAACGAGGGGCAGAAAGGAAGACGCGAATGACGGGTCGTGGCAAAAAGTTCACGTGTGTGATGGATAAAATGATAGATGATCAAGAAGGATGCGGTGGTCAGAGCGCGCGTGCCGGCGATGGAATAAAGCCTTGGTTGTCAGGCAGCACCGCTGCCGGCGAGGACAGCGGCCGAGGAGGTGGTCCGCGGCTTGGGGTAGGGCTCAAAGGCGAAGATGAGGATGAGGATGAGGATGGAGACGACGGAGACGAACTGGGCGGCAGCGCGCATGTGGTTGACGTCGACGCACTCGCCGTAGTCCCAGAGCAGCGTGAGCGTGCTGTTGCTGGGGTCCTGGTAGGATTCGCAGTAGGGCTCGTCCTCGACGGCGGCGAGGCAGTTGTCCAAGGTGAGGCGCGTCCACGGGCAGGCGATCGCCAGGCCGACCGGCACGTAGAGCACGAAGCCAAGGACGAGGAGGGCGGTGAAGACATAGCGCACGATGGCGCTGATGCGGAAGCTGGCCGGAAAGTGCACGGCCAGCGAGGCGTACACAGTGGTGGTCATGAAGACCTGCGCGGTGATCAAGGCGAAGAAGGCGTAGGCCGAGTACGAGTGGATCCTGCTGTAATGCGCCGTGTCAAAGACGCTGACGAGGATGGTAAAGATGGGCGCCACGACGCCAAAGGCTGTGGCCAGAATGTTTCGCCACTTGGCTTGGCCTGCCGGCAGCCACGCCTTGACGTACAAGTACTGCAGCACGAAGCACGCGATCATGAGCACGCTTGCCATCGAGATGGGCACGGCGAAGAGGTAGTACGCCGGCTTGTCTCGGCCCACGTCCGAAAAGTACGGGAAGCTCATGCCGCCCACGTAAGCATCCAAGGCCACCGCGAGGATGATGCACACCACGTACGACAACAGGATGAGCACTGCGGACGCGGCTGCCAGCACGCGCCGCGCCACCCACATGCCGTCGCCTGCCATGCTGCTGCTCTTGCGCTCGCTAGCTCTGCCACGGCCGCTGCCATTGGCGTCCGAGACCAGCCTGAGCGCGCACGCGAACTTGAACGCACACGCGGCGCGAGCGATGCGGCGCTGTTTTGCTTTTGCTTCACCGCCGGCCGTCACGCGCCGTGGCTGGAGCCGCAAGTGGAGCTGCAAGCCGCAAGTGAAGCTGCAGGCTTACCAGCCGCCACTCTGCTCTCAGCGGCCACCGCCTCTAACGTTAACGTTGGTTGCTCGGAAGGAGCAGTAGATTAGCTAAAAAGGTGAGGTGCCCACTTGCCAGCCGCTAATCCGTCCTCCAGCCAGATCGGTGTCACGCTGAGCTCCCCCGCACACCTTCCAAGAGTGCACAACCTCGCGTCTCGCGGCTCTCGCGACTCCCGCGCTCCAGCCCCGCTCGCTCAGCCCGCTCGCCTGGCGCTGCGCGGCGCGCAGCGCTGCGGTCTGGACGCCCAGCCGCTCGCCGCCGCGCGCGGCTCCGAGTACAAGCCCTGGCCTGCCATCGCCAGCGCCAGTGCTGCGCTGCGCTGCGCTTCTCCATGTCCGGCCCACGGCACTGGCAGGGCGCGCGCGGCACGTGCGGACCCAGGTCCGCTCCGGCCGCTGGCCGCCCGGACCCAGCCTGAGGCCGCCGAGCCGCGCTGCGCTGCCAGGGCCGCGCGCGGCGAGCGGAGGCCGGCCTCGGCGCGCGCGGCGCGCGGGGCGTCGTGACGGCGTGCGGCGGCCCGCGCCGCGTGGCGTCCTCCTCCGAGCTCCCCGGCGAGTCCTCGCGCCCGGGCGGGCGGGACCCGGAGGCTGGAGCAACAACGCCTGCTTGTGGTGCTGCGGGCTGCCTGGGCGGCGAGCGTGGTGGTGGTGGTGGTGCTTTGGCGGCCAGCCAACGGGATACGCGCGCGACGCGGGAGCCAGCAAGCGTGGACGAGAGCTGCGCGAGCTGCGCGAGCTGCGCGAGCTGTGCCAACGGCTGTGCTCCACTGCCAGCTCAGTCTGACTCTGAGGCTGGCTGCGCGGCCTTTGGAACAGGTAGGAGACAGTTTGCGATGCCTGAAAGAGAGCTGGACCGACTGGGCCCAGGGCCATGGATGGATGAGCGCTCCAGCACGCGGCGCCGCGGCAGCAGCGTTGCACGGGGAAGGGTCCTCGGACAACCTGAGCACGACGCTCTGACAACGCTTTGACAATGAGTGCACGCCCCCGAGCAGCGAGACCACTGCCTGCACCCAAGGGCCAGTCTGTTGCTGCCTGTTGCTGGCCGCGAATCTCCTGTCGGCCGCGGCCGGCGGACGCCGGGACGCAAGGCAGCAGCAACTGCACCTGGGGAAGTAGCCTACGAGTTGGCACGCGGCGCCCACAGCCCCACTGGTGGCCCCAGTCGCCGGTCGCCGCGTCCGTTCACACTGTTCGTTGTCCAGAGCTGCGCCAAGCCTTGAAGGGCAAGCACTTAGCACGGGCCTGCAGTGCCTCTCACAGTCTGAGATGTCAAGCCGAAGCCAGAAAAGCCTTGATCGTCACACGCCAAAAGCAAGGCTAGCTAAGTAGCTTACATGTCCTTTGGTAGCGGCCTTGTAGGCAGCGGCTTTGTTGGCGTCGGCGGCGCGTTCGCGGAGGTCGCCTTCTCTTTGGCGAAGGAAGAAAGCCATGAAGAAGCACCCGAACGACGCCGCGCTGCACCTCGCCGTATGCGACGTCGTGCCAAATCTTTCAACCAGCGCGCGAAGCAGGGAGATCCTTGGCAGGCTAAGCGTGTTGGAAGCGCCGTTCTGGGGGCCATGCGTGCTCACCTGCAGAGCGCCACCCTGCAGACCAGAGCCACTGGCAGGCCAAAAGCAGAAAAGCGCTGATCGTTCTTCATGTTGAGATTAAGGACAGGGCGGTCGTTGGGAAGCGGCCAAAGGCAAGTCTACTTGTCCTCGGTGGCGGCCTTGTAGGCGTCAGCAGCACGATCGTGGAGGTCCTCGGCGGTCTCCTCAGCCTTCTCCTTGGCCCACTCCTTGTCCTCATGGAGGCGGTCGGCGGCATCGCTGGCCTTCTCCTTGGCGACCTCGGCGTAGGTGGCGGCCTTGTCCTGGGCAGCCTCCTTGTAATCCTCGGCCTTGGAGGCGGCGGTGTCGGCCTTGTCCTTGGCGACCTCCTTGGTCTCCTGGGCCTTGTCCTTGGCGGTGTCCTTGTTGTCCTCGAAGGAAGAAAGCCAAAGGAAAAGAGCCAAACCACGCCAAAGGCAGAAAAGCGCTGATCGTTATTCATGTTGAGATTAAGGACTCATATACAGGGCGGTCGTTGGGAAGCGGCCAAAGGCAAGTCTACTTGTCCTCAGTGGCGGCCTTGTAGGCGTCGGCGGCACGCTCGTGGAGGTCCTCGGCGGTCTCCTGAGCCTTCTCCTTGGCCCACTCCTTGTCCTCGTGGAGGCGGTCGGCGGCATCGCTGGCCTTCTCCTTGGCGACCTCGGCGTAGGTGGCGGCCTTGTCCTGGGCAGCCTCCTTGTAATCCTCGGCCTTGGAGGCGGCGGTGTCGGCCTTGTCCTTGGCGACCTCCTTGGTCTCCTGGGCCTTGTCCTTGGCGGTGTCCTTGTTGTCCTCGAAGGAAGAAAGCCAAAGGAAAAGAGCCAAACCACGCCAAAGGCAGAAAAGCGCTGATCGTTATTCATGTTGAGATTAAGGACTCATATACAGGGCGGTCGTTGGGAAGCGGCCAAAGGCAAGTCTACTTGTCCTCAGTGGCGGCCTTGTAGGCGTCGGCGGCACGCTCGTGGAGGTCCTCGGCGGTCTCCTGAGCCTTCTCCTTGGCCCACTCCTTGTCCTCGTGGAGGCGGTCGGCGGCATCGCTGGCCTTCTCCTTGGCGACCTCGGCGTAGGTGGCGGCCTTGTCCTGGGCAGCCTCCTTGTAATCCTCGGCCTTGGAGGCGGCGGTGTCGGCCTTGTCCTTGGCGACCTCCTTGGTCTCCTGGGCCTTGTCCTTGGCGGTCTCCTTGGTCTCCTCGGCCTTGGCGGCGGCCTTGTCGGCCTTGTCCTGGGCCACCTCCTTGCCCTCCTCGGACTTGCCGAGCAGGTAGTCCTTGGTCTCCTCGGCGTAGTGGACAGCCTCGTCCTTCTTCTCGAGGATGGTCTCCTTGACGGACTCTACGGTCTCGGAGACGTAGTTGACGGCCTCGTCCTTCTTCTCGGCGGCGTACTCGGTCCAGGTCTCGGCCTTGTCCTCGGCGGTGGACTTGAGGTCCGCGGCCTTGTCCTTGGCCTCCTCCTTCTTGTCCTGGGCGGTGGACTTGAGGTCCTCGGCCTTGTCCTTGGCGTCGGCCTTGGCCTCCTCCTTCTTCTCCGCGGCCTTGTCGGTCTTGTGGTCGGCGTCGTTCACCATCGCATCCTTCTTGCGGGACGCGTAGTCGGCCCACTCGTCCTTCTTCTCGGTGGCCTCGTTCACGAACTTCTCCTTCTTCTCCTCGGCGCGGTTGCCGATCTCGGTCGCCTTCTCCGAGGCGCGGTTCTTGACCTGCTGCGCCGTCTGCGCGGCGTCGTCCGCCGTCTTCTGCAGCATCTCGCCGGCGCTCTTGTTGTTATCGTAACCCATCTTGCTCAACTCCTTGCTCTCCTTCTGCTCTCGGCTCGCTTGCGCTGCTGTTGGGCTCGCTTTTGCTTGCTGGTTTGCTGCTCGAGTTGCTGGTCTGCTGCCGCCGCGCCCGCGGCCCGCGGCCCGGCCCGGCTCGCTTCCTCGGCAGCCATCCCGGCCGCGTCAGCGCAGGCTGTGCAGCGCGGTGCAGCGCAGCACCCCGGGTGCTCAGCGCCGCTGAGCGCCGCCGACCGCCTCGCCGCCCGCTCTGAGCGTCGCGCGCTCAGCTGGCCGGTTCTGCGCGCCGCTCCGCCTCACCGCCACGCGATCGGAAAATGCAGAGTACGCGAGCGTTCCCGTGCGCGCAGGTTTCCCCGGCGCGCCGGTTCCGCCGCGCGCGCCGGAAACCCCGGCGCACGCCGCCGCAGCGCCGCTGCTGCCCGCTGCTTCGCGCCGCCGCGCGCTGTCCCGCTGTGGGGGGCGGGGGCCGCCGCGCTGGCCGCCCACACAGCGGCCCGCACCTGTGGCGAGCGGGCGAGCGAGCGAGCGCAGAGGGGCCGGAGGCGCTCAGCCTCGCGGCGTCCGGCCTCGCGGCGTCCGAGTCGGAGACGGGCGCTCGGAGCCGCTGCGAGCGTGCGCTCGGTGCGCGGGTGCGAGCTTCCAGGCTCGAAGAAGCCGCACATCGTCTGCAGCTCAGCTGGCCTGGCTTGGGCCCACCTGCCGCCGACGCTGAGGCGCAGCGGCGCCGGCGCCTCCGCGGCCTCGAGATTGTTCCTCCTCTCCAACAAGCTCATCTCAGGCAGCCTGTCCCTTTGAGCCCGGGCTCGCCGCGCAGGCGTGCAGCCCGGAGCTGCAGGCGGCGCGCAGAAGCAGCCCGGACCAGCAGCCGCGGGCCCCCGCCGAGTCGACGGGCGTTGCTCGCGGCTCTGAGCTTCGTCCGGCAGGTGGCCGGCCAGGACGCCGCGCTCCACGACGGCGGCGTCGGGCGGGCGCATGCTGCCAGCTTCGGCTAACGCCAGCCTGCCCCAGCAGCGCTTGCTTCTGTTCCTGCTGGCTGCCACGGGCGGCCAGAAGGCGCTTCCGCCCGAGGCGCTCAGCGGCGCAGTCAGGCGCTGACAGGCGGCAGGCGCGCGGCTCTGCGGCTCAGCAGCTGGCACGAGGAAGGAGGCGCGCCGCGAGGAAGCGCCCTGATCTTCAGCCTTCTTCCTCCTTCGCGACTGAGGCTGGGCGGGAGCCTGATGACGTGGTTGTACGGAGTCACGAGACTCGAGATCGAGCCCGTGCAGGCGGATCCGTCCGTCGCCGCCTGGCCGCCACGCTCGCCCGCCCGCCCGCCCGCCGGCCGGCCGGCCAGCCGCAGCAGACCCGCAACCCGAGCAGCAAACCAGCAACTCAAAGAAGCCAAGCAGCAAGCCTAGCCAGCCGAGCAAGCCGAGCCGAGCAAGCCAAGCTTCAACACAACTACAAAGATGGGCTACGACGACAAGAACACGAGCGAGATGCTCCAGAAGACCGCGGACGACGCCTCGCAGACGGCGCAGCAGGCCAAGAACCGCGCCTCGGAGAAGGCGACCGAGATCGGCAACCGCGCCGAGGAGAACAAGGAGAAGCTCGTGAACGAGGCGTCCGAGAAGAAGGAGGAGGCCAAGGACTTCGCCTCGCGCAAGGCCGACGAGGCCTCCAACACCGCCGAGGACCTCAAGGCCGACGCCAAGGACAAGGCCGAGGACCTCAAGGCCACCGCCGAGGACAAGAAGGAGGAGGCCAAGGACAAGGCCGAGACCTGGACCGAGTACGCCGCCGAGAAGAAGGACGAGGCCGTCCACTACGTGGCCGAGACCGTCGAGGCCGTCAAGGAGACCATCCTCGAGAAGAAGGACGAGGCCGTCCACTACGCCGAGGAGACCAAGGACTACCTGCTCGGCAAGTCCGAGGAGGGCAAGGAGGTGGCCAAGGAGAAGGCCCACGCCGCCGCCGACCGCCTCCACGAGGACAAGGAGTGGGCCAAGACCAAGGCCCAGGAGACCGCCGAGGACGTGCACGCGCGCGCCGCTGACGCCTACAAGGCCGCCACCGAGAAGAAGTAAATGAACCCTTCTCTCGCTTTGCACAGCGGATGTCGCCGCGCAATGACGCCGAGGTCACGGTGACGCCTCGACCAATTTTGTAGACCCACACAACAGCACAATCATGGTGGTACCATTTTTTTCCTCCTCTTTCCATTTTCCCTCCGGTCCACTCTCCCTGGCTCAGTCGGCGCCCTTGGGCAAGCTGGCTAAGTCGGCGCCCTTGGGCAGCGCTGAGAGCGCCATGGCGCCCATGTAAAGCAAGAGCAGCGAGAATCAGGCTAATCATGCCGAGCATCTGCACGCCGTCGGCAGACATTTGGCACGCCGTCGGCAGACAATGTTCAAGAGCTCCGAACGCCGCATTCCACTTTTCTGGAAAATGAACAGAAAAGAAAGCTCAGCCAGCTCTCCGCCATTGAAAGTCTTGTTGATGAGCCACCCAGCCTTCTGCACAGTGGATGTCGCCGCGCAATGACACCGAAGTGACACCTCGCACAACAGCCAGAACAATCATACTTTTTTCCTTCCTCTTTCCACTCTCCCTCGGCTTGGACCCTGCGTCAGTTGGCCGTCATGCGGTTCTCCAAGGCGCCCTTGGGCAGCGTCGAGAGCGCCATGGCGCCCATGTAGTCCTCATACGTCTTGTTGATGAGCACGCGGGCGGCGGACTCGTTGGCCGACCCAGGGAGCCAGCGCAGCACAAGGCGGCGGCCATCCTCGGTCTTGCCGTGCACCTCCACGGCGCGCACGCCGGACACGCGCTCCGCCGAGGTGACCGTGGTCATGTTGTTGAAGTGCATGGCGACGCAGTCCTCCACCCCGGCCGGCAGCTCCGACGCCAGCGGCGCGCTGCGATCAATCACCGTGTACACGCCCTGCGTGGTCACCACATAGATCTCGCACATCATGCGCGCGCGCTCCTGCACGCGCTTGCCCTTGCCCAGGCACGCGGCCAGGCACCCCTGCTGCGCGTCCAGGACCGCGTCCACCGCGTCCTCGGCCGGCCGATACGCCTCCACGAGCGCCTCGCCGCTCTGCCCCATGCGCGCGCCCAGCAGCTGATCCACGCGCCGCCGCAGCTCGCTCGAAGCCAGCGTCGGCATCCTGCCCCGCCGCCCGCCGCGCCCGCGCCCGCGCCCGCGCCCGCGCCGCGCTCGTACCTGCTCTGCAGGTCGCCGCGGGTCTCCGCAGCACGTGCCACGTGCGCTCGTGCATCGTTCCGAACGTTCCGGGCCGCCGTTCTCCGTTCCCGCCGCGTTCCGCCGCGGCGCAGCTGGGGGGTCCCGCCCTCCTTGCGCGGGGCGGCGGCGGCCGGCCGCGAGCAGGCGCGCGCCGGGTGGGGGGCCCCCGCGCGCGGATCGCCGGTGGCGTGGCCGCCGCCGCCCATCGCCTCGCCGCCGCCGGTTTCCAGAACCTTGGCGCGCGCGGCGGTCGGCGGCGGCGGTGCGGCGGAGCGGGCGCGGGCGGCGAGCGGCGGCGCGGCGCGGGCGAGAGCGGGCGGGCGCGCTTCGGTGGGCGAGCGGGCGGGCAGCATGGCGCCCAAGAAGACGGAGGAGCCGCCCAAGCGCGCGCTGCTGGGGCGGCCCGGCAACAACGTCAAGATGGGCATCGTCGGCCTGCCGAACGTGGGCAAGTCGTCGACCTTCAACATCATGTCCAAGCTGTCGGTGGCCGCGGAGAACTTCCCCTTCTGTACCATCGACCCGAACGTGGCGCGCGTGCCGGTCCCGGACAAGCGCTTCAAGGACCTCTGCGGCATGTACACGCCGGCCAGCGAGGTCCCGGCCATGCTCACCATCACCGACATCGCCGGCCTCGTCAAGGGCGCCGCCGAGGGCGCCGGCCTGGGCAACGCCTTCCTCTCGCACATTCGTGCCGTGGACGGCATCTTCCACGTGTGCCGCGCCTTCGAGGACAAGGAGGTCACCCACGTCGAGGACAGCGTCGACCCGGTGCGCGACCTCGACATCATCCACAAGGAGCTCCAGAAGAAGGACATGGAGCAGTGCAAGACCTACCTCGCCAACAACAAGAACCTCTACGAGAAGAAGGTCGGCGGCAAGGACAAGCAGTTCGAGTACGAGACCATCCAGAAGGTCCTCAAGACGCTCGAGGAGGACGGCAAGGACGTGCGCTCCGTCGACTGGGACGCCAAGGAGGTCGATCTTCTCAACACCATGCAGTTCCTCACTGCCAAGCCCATGATCTACCTCGTCAACATCTCCAAGAAGGCCTACATCGCCAAGGGCAACAAGTGGCTGCCCAAGATCGACGAGTTCGTCAAGGCCCGCGACAACGGCGACCTCGTCATCCCTTACTCCGTCGCCTTTGAGCAGGAGTGCGCCGATGCCGAGCTCTCCGGCGGCCCCAAGGCCAAGCAGGAGCTCATGAAGAAGGAGGGCGCACGCACCATGATCCCCAAGATCATCAAGTCCGGCTACGAGGCGCTCAACCTCATCCACTACTTGTACGTTTCGGTCTCCCCGCCGCCTCTCGCCACGCACACGGCACGCTCACTAACGCTTGCTCCGCTCGCGCGCTCTTGTTGCGCCACCATCACAGCACCGCCGGCAAGGATGAGGTCCGCGCCTGGTCCATCAAGGTCGGCACGCTGGCCCCCAAGGCTGCCGGTGTCATTCACACCGACTTTGAGAAGGGCTTCATCTCCGCTGACGTCATGTCTTACGACGACCTCATGGAGCTCAAGTCCGAGGCCGCCGTCAAGGCCGCTGGCAAGCTCCAGCAGAAGGGCCGCCAGTACGAGGTCCAGGATGGCGACATCATGCACTTCAAGTTCAACAACTAAGACGACATTATGCACTTCAAGTTCAACAACTAAGACTTTGAGGCTCTCCGTTTCACAACAAAAAGAACCTTTTCCACCAAGCCAAGATGTGCGATGCAAGACGTTGGCACGTCGGTGAAGCTACGAGAACAAACACAAACTCAACCTTTTTTACTCACATCCATCAACACCAACCACCCAACCACACGTGCTTGGCTGTCAGCACGCTTGCTTGCTTACGTGCTTGGTCGTTCGATTCGACGTGCGTGCCCCCCCCCCCCCGTCAGCCTGGCCTGGACGGACGTCCATCACTCCAGCTTGATCGCGCGGCCGGCCATGTACATAATGACCGCGATCCACGCGAAGAGCAGGCTGCCCAGCACGAGCTGCGCCGCGATGCACGGCGTCAGCACGAAGCCGCTACCGCCGAGGCCGACGCCGACCCCGAGGCCACGTGCCTCGCCGCCACCTCGGCCATCCCGGCGCGCCTGCATTCTCGCTCCGCCGAACCGAACGGGGCGCGGCGCGCGGATGGAATGACCGCCGCCGCCGCCGCCGCCGCCGCTGCCGCGCGGCCGCCGCGCCGACCGTGGCCGACCGAGGCCGCGGCGCCGGGCGCAGCGGTACTGGCCATGCTCGCCGCGCTGGCCGTGCTCGCGGTGCTGGCCGCCCTGACCGGGGCCGGCGCCGCGGGCGACCTGGCACTGGACGAGGGCCTCGGGGCGCCGCTGCAGCGCAGGCCGCTCGACGCCGCGGCCGACGGCCTGCTGTTCGAGCTGCGAAGCCCGGTTCTCTCGCCCGTGCTGCTCGTACGCCTCCACGGACCGCCCTGTGCAGCGCTACCTCGACCGTGGCGCCGCGTGCTCCTCGGGGACGGTCTCGGCCACGGCCATGCGGCGCTCGTGCTGTACAGCAGCCATCGCAGTACCGATGCAGGCTCCGATGCGCAGCGAGAGGCATGGACGCTGCGCTACAAGCTCAAGCTGCCGCTGCCCTGCGAGGGCGGCCTGCGCGTCTCCTGGCGCCTCGAGTACGCGTCCTGGCACAGCGCGCTGCGCGACTACCCCGTGCCGGACCCCAGCTTCCTCGGCAATCCGTCCGGCATCGTGCACTTGCACGTCGCCGCACAGAACCCTCTGCTGCTGCTTGACGCAGCCTCGCGCAGCCGCGCTGTCGCCTCCGCGCTCGTACCGGCCGAAAAAGACGCCGCGCCCGCCGACGCGCTGGCTTGGCAGAGTGCCGCGGTCGCCGGCCGGGCTTGCGAGCTCGATCCAGACCTCCCCGTTGTCGTCATGGGCGACTCGCAGCCCTCCTACATGTGTCGTGACTGGCAGCGCCGCCGCAGACGCGTGTCCTGCGCCACCATCAAGGGCCCGCTTGCGAACGAGACCGTCTTGGCGAGCTATCGCACATCGATCGCCGCCGCAAGCGACTCGGCCCCCTCGCCGCCCGCGCTCGTCCTCAACGTCGCCGGCCTGTGGGAGGCCGCCTACGGCCAGCTCGGGCTCTACCGGCAGCGCCTCGACGCTCTGCTGCGCCTGGCGCTCCAGGGCCGCTTCAGCGCCATTTACTACATCTCCACCACGACCGTCTTTCCCGGCAACTACGATGGCCTCCCCACAGACCCTCGCAAGTGGGCCATGACTGCGCCTCGTGTGCACGCCTTGAACAACATCGCTCGCTCGCTCATTGGCACGCCGTCCTACAAGGACCGCGTGCATCTCGTTGATCTCGAGTCGCTCTCCCTGGGCGCCGAGCGCGACCCCATGACGCCCACAGACATGCGTCACTTTGGCGCTGCCACGAACGCCGCCCTGATCCACTACCTCACCTGCGCAATGTTGTAATTAATTTTGTCGCCCACGGAGCTCCTCTCTGGCTGATGCTCTGATTGCACATGTGACACCGCTCGCACCATGCATGCACTGCGCACAGAGTTCGCAGCATACGCTTCACGGATGCCTCCTGCCGCGAACAGAGCTCTTCAAGAGCGCGCTTTGCATTCGGGCGAGTTCGTCTCCTTGCGTCTGGCCAGAGAATATATATATAGCAGCAGCAATCGGTGCGCCTCTGGGGCACCACGCCTTGCCCGCTTGCCCTCGTGCTTAGGCTTGCCCTTGGCGAAGTTGGCGAGCGCTCGCCCCTCGCTCGCCCCTTGGCTCGGCCTTGGCTCGGCCTTGGCCTTGGCCTTGGCCAAGCAAGAAGAGGCCCAGCCTGAGGTGGGCCGGTTAGGGTCGCAGTCAGGGTCGGCTGCAGTGGAGCGCCACAAGCTGCGTCTCGTCTCATCTCTCGTCGCGGCGGTCTCGTGGCCTCCCGCCGCAGTCTCGCGCGCGCGCGCGCGGCAGAGGAGCATCGCGGCGGGCGGCGGCGGCGGGAAGGATGCTGGGCGCGGCGCGGCGGCTGTGGGCGGCGCCGGGCGGCGCGGCCCTGGCGCGCGGCGCGCTGCCGGCGGCGCGGGCGCCGGGCCTGGGCGCGCGGCTGCTGTCGGGCGCGGGGAGCTCGACGCCCGTGGGCCAGGTCAAGGCGCCGGTGCGCACGGACAACGCGGCGACGCCGGCCGCGGAGGGCACGAGCAGCAAGCAGCCGTTCGCGCTCAAGCGCAACAAGTACGCGGACCGCGCGCGCCAGAACTCGCCGCGCGTCAACATCGTCTCGCGCGTGCTGGCCGTGGACTCCACGCGCAAGACCACCAAGGGCGGCCGCGTCAACAGCTACCGCGCGCTCGTCGTGGCGGGCAACGGCGCCGGCGCCGGCGGCTTTGCCATCGGCAAGGGCAGCACGGTGCGCGCGGCCATCGACAAGGCCTACCGCCACGCGCTCACCAACTGGGTGCCGCTCGATCTCACGGACGACAAGGGCATTTACTACGACGTTGTGGGCAAGAAGAACAACACGCGCGTGCTGCTGCGCGCGTGCCGCCCGTACCAGGGCCTCACCGCCGGCCCCACGGTGCAGTGCCTCTGCGAGGTGCTTGGCATTGAGAATGCCACCACCAAGGTCATCGGCCGCACTACCACCTCCAGTGTCGTCTACGCCTTCTTTGATGCCCTCGGCAAGATGCACTCGCCCGAGGACCTCTCGCTCGCAAGAGGCATGAAGGTCAAGAAGATCACTCGCTTCCGTCACCGTGGCTGATCATCAGTCTGTCAAGGACCTTTCCACGCTTGGCTGGTACCCGGTTACCACCCACCACGAAGGAAAGAAACAAAAAAACGAACAAAAGAAAGCAAGAAAGAAAGCAAGAAAGACGGGAAAGATTGTGATGCTCTTGCCAACCACGCTCGGGCGATTGGCATGGGGGCCACGCCAGGAAAACACGATGCAATCTTGCTCTTGATTTTAGCTACCTGAAAAGGATCGATTGGCTAACACACGTTGGCAGGGCTGCTGCCAGCCCAAGCTCTAGCTCTCGCCAGCTAGCTCTCATGCTAGCTAACTAGCTAGACAGGACGAGGTCCGAGTCCCTTGGGCTCTCCCTACGGAGCGCAGAGTCTTCTCTCTTAGCGCCAGTCCGGACGGCTGGATTGCTGAGCGGCGCCAGCGTCGCGCGCAGGCCGAGCCAGGGCGAGCGAACGCACGATGCGCTTCACATAGGCCGGCGACTCGTGGATCTCAGGCTTAAAGGTGCACTCCTCGAGCTCCTTGAGCTCCTGCTCCTGCGCCGCCTTGGTCTGCTTGTGCGAATGCAGCGTGTCCTTGTGCTGCAGACGGCGAATGTAGGTGTCCGGCTCGGACAGAATCTTGAGGCGGCCCTCCGAGGCGCGCCTGCGAGCCTGCAGCTCCGGCGTAAAGGTCAGGTCCTGCAGCTCTTCCTGCTCCATGCGCAGCTTGCGCAGGCGCGCGTTCGTCTCCTTGCGCAGGCTGTCGCCGCGGCTCATCTCGAGCGAGGACCGCGCCGGCCGCGCCTGGGCCGTCGCCGTGATCTTTGGATGGAAGGTGCACTCGGGGTCGAGGCTGTTCGACTTGCGCCGGACCGCCTCGTGCTCCTTGCGGATCGCGCCCTTGGCCACGCGCTGCAGAAAGTTACCCTTGTTGCGCTGCGCCGCCATCGCCACTGACTTGGCGCACAGCGTCGGCTTGTGCGACGGGTTCGTCTGCTGCGCCACCTGCGCCACCTTCTGCTGCTTGCGCTTCTCCGTCTGCCGCTGCCGCGCCAAAAAGGCCTCAAAGGACTGCCGCCGCTTCGCGCGCTCCTCCGCCGACGCCGGCGCCGGCGCCGCGCCCGTGCCCCCCCCGTGCTCCGCCGTCGACGGCCGCTGCCGCGGCGCAGACGCCGGCCGCGCCAGGCCGCCGCCGCCGACGCCCTTGTGGCTGCCCAGGCTCGACATGAAGGTCTCCATGTCCATCACGCGCGAGCCGCCCTCCAAACGGTTGGCCCGATCCCCATTCTCGCTCGCGCCCTCGTGCTCGCGCAGCTGCTCGTGCAGAGCCTCGCGAGACTGCGAGAGCCGCGCGAAGATGTCATTCGACAAATACACCTGGGCCGCCTCCATGCTTGGGTGCACCGGGTTTGTCTGCGGCGTGAACGTGCAGTTGTCGTCCCAGCCCATGCGACGCCGCGCGCGAGACGAGGTCGCCGACCGCCCGCCCTCCGACGCCGTCTCGCTCGCGCCGCCCATGCCCATGGCGCCTCCACTGCTGCCGCGCATCGCGCCGGGCCGCGTCGCCGTCCCGGCCATGTACCGCGACCGCCCCGGAAATTGCCTCGAGGCGACCAGCTGCGGCTTGAAGGTGCACTCCTTGCGCAGGCGCTCCTCCTCCTCGGACCGCGCGCGCGCTTGCAGCTCCGCCACGCGGTTCGTGTTCGTCTGCCGGTACAGCCGCTCGTACGGGTCCTGCCGCCGCCGCGCCGCGTCCGCCTCGCTCGCCGTCTCGCCCTCGCCATCGTCCAGGTCCTCGGCCCCGGCCCTCGCGGCGTCCGCGCTTCGCGACGACGGCGGCGACATCCAGCCTCCGTTGCCGCCCTCGCTCTGCCGCCGCCGCGGCGTCGCGCTGCGCCCGCGCGTATTGATGCGCGGCTGAAACGTGCACCCGTCCAGCTCCGCGGCCTTTTTCTCGCGCCGCTTGCGGTCCACGTCCTCCTGCTTGCGCTGCTGCCACTGCGACACGCGCTCGTCAAAGCTGCCGCTCTGCCGCCCCTTGCGCGCCGCGGACCCGTACTCGGTGGGCAGCTCGCGGATCTTCGGCCGGAACGTGCACTCCTGCAGCTGCTTCTCCAAGAGATCCTGTTGCATGCGCCGCTTGCGCGTCTCGTACCAGAAGCTGCTGCTCCCACGCTGGCTCAGGTCCCCCGCTCCGCCGCCGCCGCCATTACTGCGCCGTGCGCCATCGTCGCGTGGTGCCGACGCAGGACGCGCCACACCGTTCTTGCCAGCGCCTTGCTGCTGCTGCTGCTGCTGCCCGTGCTGTTGCGAAGCCTGCTGCTGGCGCTGTCGCCGCATTCGCTCAAGGACAGCGTGCGTGTCGTCCCGGAACTCGTCTCTGCCGCCCTGCGTGGCGCCTTCCCACTGCGCCCACGCCTCATTCGAAGGCGAACGCGCACCCGTCTCCGCCACATGCGCTTGTCCCTCTTGCTGCTGCTGCGGATGCTGCTGCGGATGCTGCTGCGGATGCTGCTGCTGCGGATGCTGCTGGCCCCGCGCGCTGCGCTGCCGCTTCTTCTCCTCCAAGAGCCGCTGCAGCATCGCTCGCCGCTCGGGCGTCGACCCACGGCCGCCATTGCCTCCGCGGCCGGTCGCCATTGCCGCCGCCGCCAGGAACGGGTTCACCTCGCTCTGCGTGCTAGTCACGCTGGACGAGGGCGCCGGCTCCGCGAGGCCCTGCTCCGTGTCCACCGGCGAGGAGTCCTCGGAGCCCGGCGTCTTACCGCCGCGCGCCTTGGAGGCGCGCTGCAGCAGCGACAGCTGCGTGAACAGCTCGCTCTTGCTGATGCTCCCGCTCTTCATCTGCTGCACCAGCTCCTGAATGCGCTCCGACTTGGACTTGCCCGCCTCCGCCGGCGACGGCGTCGCGTCCTCCTCCCAGGACGCCATCCTGCTCGAGCCTGCGCTCCTCGTCGCGCGTGCGCCTCGTGCCGCCGCCGCTGCCCTCGCCGTCGCCCTCGCTCGCCCTCGCCCGCGCGCGCGCGCTCGCCGCGCCGCGCGCGACCAGGCTCGCGCCGCGCCGCGCCGCGCCGCCGCCCTCCGCCCACTGCCG
Organism: Thraustochytrium sp. TN22; assembly: GCA_013306675.1. Classification (NCBI taxonomy): domain Eukaryota; class Bigyra; order Thraustochytrida; family Thraustochytriidae; genus Thraustochytrium; species Thraustochytrium sp. TN22. The sequence goes on along the minus strand of JABLUY010000307.1, from coordinate 7,290 downwards.
CGCCTCGCCGCGCTGCTCGCCGCCTCGCCTCGCCTCGCCTCGCCTCGCTCGCCGCGTCGCTCGCGCGGCGGGGCGGTCTGCGCGCGCGCGGCCTCGCGCGCGCGGCCTCGCGCGCGCGGCCGGGTTCGCGCCGCTCCGAGCTCGATTCAACTTCGAATTCAAATTCGAAAACTTGAACTTGGCGAGCTCGAGGCGGCGGTTTCGCGCCGGAACGCCGGAACCTGCGCAACGCGCCGCGGCTCAACGTGCAAGCGCGCAGAGCCTGACCGGACGAGACCCGGGCCCGAGTCCGGCCGGGCCGGCGCGCGAGGCCGCGGCGGCGCGCACCGACCGCGCGGCGGCGCTGCGCGAGGCGCGGCGGCAGCGCCCGTTGCGAGGGAGCAGGTCCGCCCGACGCGCTTGCCGCCGGCTCGGTCGCGAGGCGAGGCGGGGCGGGGCGGGGCGGGGCGGGGAGGCGCGAGTGCGTCAGAGCTAGGAGGCGGAAGAGAGGCAGCAAGCAGGCGGCGGGGGAGACATGGCGACGCTGGAGGATGCCATCGAGGAGACCAAGGCGCTGGTGGGCGCGATCGTGCGCAAGCCGAAGATGACGGAGAAGCTGCTGGCCAGGCCGCCGTTCAGGTTCCTGCACGACACGGTCATGGCCATGAACGAGAAGACGGGCTTCGTGGACGCGCTGCTGACCGACGAGGAGCGCGACTCCGCCAGCATCAAGGACAGCAAGACCGGCAAGCTCGAGTTCCTGCGCAAGGTCATCGCCTTCGCAGGCATGTGTGCTGGCGAGCCCGTGGACGCGCGGGAGAGCAAGATCGTCGCGGGCGCCGAGCCGCTCAACACCAACCTGCTGCTGCAGGCGCTCGCGCGCGCCGCCACCAACTCCTCGCTCGACTTCGCGGCCGCCGCGCGCCTCGCGCTCGAGGGCGCGCCGCCCGGCAGCCTCGGCGGAGGCGGCAGCAGCGGGGGCGCCGCGGCGGCCGAGGCCAAGGCGGCAGACGAGGCCGACGAGGCGGAGCCCGAGGCCAAGGCGCCCGAGCGCGAGGCCAAGGCGCCCGAGCCGGCCACGCCCGAGCCCGAGGCCAAGGCCGCGGACGAGCCAGCGGCACCCGCCGCCCGCGGCGCGGGGCTCCTCGCCGAGGTGGACGGCGACGTGGAGACCACGACCCGGCTCTTCGAGGGGCTCATCCGCAAGCCGAAGCTGACGGCCAAGCTGCTGAGCCGCCCGCCCTTCCGCTTCCTGCACGACATCATGTCCAGCCTCACCAGCGCCACAGGCCTCCTGGAGGGCCTCTTCGAGGGCGAGGAGCTCGACGCCAAGCAGTGCACCTCCAAGGAAGCCAAGACGGCCTACCTGGAGAAGCTCTCCCGCTTCACCGAGATCTGCAGCGGCGCCCCTGTGGAGGCGCGCCCCTCGCGCATCGTCGCTGGCCAGGAGGCCGAGAACACCAACAAGCTGCTCCAGACGCTCGCGCTCCTGGCCAGGTCCCCGGACGCCTGCGCCGTTGCGCCGGCCCAGGCCGTGCGCCTCTGCCTGCGCGGCGACGGCGACGACGGCGACGACGCGGGCGCCACCGAGCAAGTCGCACTCAAGGGCGGCGACGACGAGGACGACGACGGTGTCGAGGCCATGGGCCGCGAGGACGACGACGGCGACGGCGACGCGGCAGTCGCTACCGCCGCCAAGGACAAGGCCAAGGACAAGGACAAGGACCGCAGCAGCAGCACCGGGTCCTCGTCGCGGCGGTCACGAGCGGCGCGCGGCGGCGAGGACGCCGACGACGACAAGTCCGCAGCGAACGCCAACGACGAGGATGAGGCCAAGGCGATGGAGGCGCGGCCGGAGCCCGAGTCCAAGGACGCCGGCGACGAGGCGCGCCCCGAGGGCCGGAGGCCGCTCGCTCGGCCGCAGACCGCGCGCAAGCGGCCACCCAAGATCCGCGAGCGCACCGCCGGCGCCACCGAGAAGCCGCCCTCGCGCGGCCAGACCCCCATCGGCGTCATGCGCGAGGGCGACGACGATGACGATGACGATGACGACGAGGAGGACGATGCCGGCGCCCGGGACGCCGACGCCGCCGCGGACCGGCGGCGCGCCGGCGCCGGCGCAGCTGCGGCAGGCCCCAAGAGCAAGCTGGCCCGCGATATTCTTGACGACGAGCAGAAGCAGGACGCCGCGGAGGAGAACCAGGCGCCGGCCGATGACGAGGCCAAGGCCGCCGACGGAAGGCCCGTTTCGCGAGGCATTACCATGGGCAAGATCGGCCGCGGCCTCCACAAGGGTGGCGCCTCCAAGCCGGCCGGCGTCGTCGACGTTGACAAGATCCGCTCCGCCATCCAGCTCGTTTGCCAGAGCACGCACCCGCTCGGCAAGTGCATGGACTTCGTGCACGAGGACCTGAGCGCCATGGGCAAGGAGCTGGACAAGTGGAAGTCCGAGTACCGCAAGTCCTGCGACGCCATGGAGGACGAGCAGCGTGTCACCAGCGAGACCCTCCTCCCGCTCCGCGGCAAGCTCACCGAGATGGACGAGAACATTGCCGACAGGCATGCGCGCATTGCCACACTCAAGGCGTCCATCGCCAAGAACGACCAGCGTATCGCCGAGCTCCTCCGCGACATGGTTCTCAACTAAAGGTGGACGGTGGTGGGTTCACAGCTTGAAGTCAGCCTGTCAGCTCGGTAGCCTAGTGGGTGATACAAGGTAGAAATGCACACAACAGCCTGTAGAAGAGACTTTGGGCTTTCTTTGGCTTGGGCGTCGTTGAGATGGGAACAAAACCAGCCGAGCGCGGCCTTGTATTGCCTTTGGTACACGACTTGACGTCAGCCAGTCAGCTCGGTAGCGGTACCTCTGGCAGTTGGCTCGGCTATCGCTGCAAGTCTCTGTTGCGGTTCCTCCATCTCATCACCTAACCGTGACTCTCAAAGGCAGGCAGGCAAGGAGGGCGACCAGACTCCTTTCTTCGCTCGCTTGCTCGCTTGCTCGCGCTGCGGATCGCGCTCGGCGGGCGGGCGGGCGGCGGCGGCGGCGACCGCGCGCGCGGCGCCCCTCCTGCGCAACCGAGGCGCAGCTTCGCGGCGCGGCGTGGCGGCGCAGGCGCGGGCGCGAGGATCGCGGGCATCTCTAGCCATCTGCCTCTGCCTCGGGCGCGCAGCAAGGCGCCCTCCACTACGCGCCGCGAGCGCGACAGCTGCGCGGCAGGCCGCCATGAGCGACATTCGGTCGTTCTTTGGACGGCCCGCGCATAACCCGGCCAAGGCGGCCAAGGCGAAGTCTCCCAAGAGCAGCAGCAGCAGCAGCAGCAGCAGCTCGAGCAAGGCGCCGACCCCGGCCAAGAAGCGCGCGGCGTCGCCGGCCAAGGAGGCCAAGGCGAAGCGGCGCCCGCGCAAGGAGGAGGAGGAGGAGGAGGAGAAGGATGACGCCATGGATGTGAACGACCTGGAGGGTGACGACGACGACGACGACGACGACGACTTCGTTGAGGTGGTCAGCCAGAAGCGCAAGCGCGAGGAAGCGCCCAAGAAGGAGACCACGCCCAAGACGCGCAAGGTGGAGGGTGGCAAGACGCACGCTGCCGCGAAGAAGGAAAAGTCTGCTGACCCCCCTGCGGCGTCCCCAAAGAAGAAGCAGGTGGCCAGACCTCTCGCTGCGGCCTCGCCCAAGAAGGAGGCCACGCCCAAGAAGGGGGCCTCGCCGGTCAAGTCGCCAGTCTCCAAAAAGGACAGCGATGCGGCGGCCGATCCGCGGCTGCCGCTGGCCAAGCAGACCTTTGTCATCACGGGCGAGCTGGAAAACTTCCCGGCGCGCGAGGACGCCGTGGACGAGCTGGTGCGGCTGGGCGCGCGCGTGACCGGGTCGGTGAGCGGGCGGACGACGTACCTGGTGGCGGGCGAGAAGCTAGAAGACGGGCGCTTGACGTCGACGTCGAAGAAATACAAGACGGCGGTGGACAAGGGCACCAAGATCCTGGAGGAGTCCGCCTTTCTAAAGTTCCTCGAGGACGCGCGCGCCAAGGCGGACGCCGCGAGCGGCAAGGCCGCAGCAGCCAAGGCGTCCAAGGCTGCCACACAGCCGGCGGCCACGGCCGCCAAGGCTAGCGCGGCGGCGGGCAAGGGGTCCGGGGGCGCCACCCTGTGGGTGGACAAGTACAAGCCGACGACGGTCGCGGAGCTTGTGGGCAACGGCAAGGCCATCAAGGACCTCCGGGACTGGCTGACGCAGTGGGACGACGTGCACATTTCGAAGCGCAAGACGATTCGGTATACGCCGCAGAACCCGGGCGCCAAGGCGGCGCTGCTCTCCGGGCGGCCGGGCATCGGCAAGACGACGGCGGCGACGATCGTGGCGCGCGAGAGCGGCTACGACGTGATCGAGCTGAACGCGAGCGATGCGCGGTCCAAGAAGGTGGTGCGTGCCGTGGTGGGCGACGCCGCCCACTCGGCGAGCGTGATGAGCCTGGCCGGCGCCTCGAGCGCGGACGCCAAGAAGAAGGCCAAGCGCGTCATCATCATGGATGAGGTGGACGGCATGTCGTCGGACGACCGCGGCGGGAACCAGGAGCTGATCCAGATCATCAAGAAGACGCGCGTGCCCATCATCTGCATCTGCAACGACCGCCAGAAGAGCTCCGTGCGCTCGCTGGCCAACTACTGCTTCGACCTCAAGTTCGCGCGGCCCAGCGCGCCGCAGCTGCAGGCTCGCGTGGCCGACATCATCAAGCGCGAGAACATGGAGGTGGACAACGCTGCGCTGGCGCGCCTCGTCTCGCTCACCGCCGGCGACGTGCGGCAGGCGCTCGGGTTGCTGCAAATGTGGAACACGAGCTCCTCCAAGATCGAGCTGGAGGACATCAAGGAGCGCGGCGGCTCGCTCGCCAAGGACGGCACCTTCAACCTCACGGCCTTTGACGCCTGCCGCTACATCTTCAACGAGTCGCGCAAGGAGCCCACCTTCAACCTGCGCTACGACGCCTTCTTCGTCGACTACGACCTGCTGCCGCTCATGATTTCCGAGAACTACCCGCGCGCCGTGAGCTCCAGCGGCGGCAGCGGCGGGCCCGGCGCGCCGCCCGGCCCGCCAGCGGACCCTGTCGAGCGCCTCAAGCGGCTCACGGCCGCTGCCGACGCCGTCTGCGACGCTGACATCGTCTCGCAGCAGATCCGCGGCCACCAGCGCTGGGGTCTGCTGCCGCTCAGCGCCGCGCTGCACGTGCGCATCGCGCAGACCTGCGGCGGCAGCATCGGCTTCCCTGGCTTTCCCGAGTGGCTCGGCAAGAACTCCTCGCGCAGCAAGAAGGCGCGCCTGCTCTCCGAGACCGCCATGCACATGCGGCAGAAGACCATGATGAACAGCCAGACGCTGCGTCTCGACTACCTGGACACGCTGCGCAACCACCTGCTGCGCCCGCTGCGCGCCGGCGACACGGAAGCCGTCGACGAGACCATCGAGACCATGAACCAGTACGGCCTCAGCCGCGACGACCTCTTCGAGACCATGCAGGAGGTTCGCCTCGAGAACGCCGACCCGCGCATGTTCAACATTGCCACCAACGTCAAGTCCGCCTTCACGCGCAAGTTCAACAAGACCGGGCACCTCTCGCAGGCCCTCGTGCACGAGCAGGGCATCGCCGGCCTCAAGCCGACCAAGAAGAAGAAGTCCGCATCCACCGACGGCGGCGAAGAGGGCGGCGAAGAGGGCGGCGACGCTGACGAGGAAGACGACGAGGACGACGCGCGCGAGATGCAGGCTCTCATGCAGGCCGGCATGGGTAAATCTGGCAAGAAGTCCCCGGCGGCCGGCAAGAAGAAGAAGAAATAGATTTTGCAAGCGCGTCAGGTGAAAGGTCTGGTCTCTTTCTACGAAGAGCGAGCGTATCGTCCGTTAGGTATAACAACATCAATCCGTCAGCCGCGCTTCCGCCGCTTGTGTGAATGCTCCGGCCCAGGCGATGGCCGACCGCCCCCACCGCGATAGCCGCCGCCGCCCCCGCCGCCGCCTCTTCCGCCGCCGCCCCCGCCGCCGCCTCTTCCGCCGCCGCCGCCTCTTCCGCCGCCGCCACCGCGGTAGCCGCCGCCGCGGCCGCCCCCATAGCCGCCACGGCCACCACCACCACCACCACCGCCGCTGGAGCGGGGCGCGCTACCTCCAAAACCCAGGTGCTGTGGCCGGCCACGCGCGTGAAAGTCAAAGGTGCTCGGCGCGCTGCGCCGCCGATCCTTGCGCGCCTCTGGGCACTTGGCCGCAATGTGGCCCAGCTTGTTGCAGTTGTAGCACGTGGGCAAGGTGGTCCCCGTGTCGCCCTCAGGGCAATGCTCCGAAAAGTGCGGCCCACTGCAGTTGCAGCAGCTCCCGCGAGGCACGCGCTTGGGCGCCGAGCGCTCGAAGCCCTTCGAGTACGACGTCTCGCGGCAGTTCACGTGGCCCGGCTGCAGGCAGTGCATGCAGATGGCAGCTCGCATGTCCTTGTACACCACCTCGAGTCGCGGCTTGCCCAGGTTCGGGTCGAGCGTCATGGCCGTCGTGCTCGTGCAGTCCACAGCCAAGTGCCCACTGCGGCCGCACTTGTAGCAGATGGTCTTGCTGCAGTGCTTCTGGTCGTGACCCTGCTCTCCGCACAGCAAGCACGAGGACAGCACGTCAGTGCTCAGACACTCCGCCGCCAGGTGGCCTGACTCGCCGCAGCGCCGGCACTTGGGAGCATCAAAGTAGCGAAAGCCGCTCCGACGCCGGCTTGGCGTCAACTCCAGGTCCATGTCCTGGTCTTCGCCGTCCTCTTTGTCATCGTCGTTGTCGCCATCGTCGTTGTCGTCATCGTCATTGTCGTCATCGTCATTGTCGTCATTGTTGCCATTGTCGTCGTCAGCTTGGTCGTCTTCCCTGTCGTCGGCCCCCTCCCCATCTCCATCGCTCCCTCCTGCGCCGGCCTCGCTCACCAGGGCGCGGTCCTCCTCCTCGACCTGCCTGTGCGTGCGCTTCCTCCCTGTGGCGCCCTCGCTGCTGCTGCTCGCCTTGGCCCTCTCTGCCTTGTCCTCGTCCTCGTCCTCGGCCTCGGCCTCGGCGCGCGCCTCTCGCGCCGCGTCCTCTTCGTCGGAGTCCTGCTGCACGTTCACCAGCTGGAAGTTGTTCGCGCCCTCGTCCACCTCCTGCGCGCCGCCCTCGCCCTCGTCCGCCGCCGCGCCGCCGCCGCGCCGCGCGCGCGCGCCGCGCTCCGCCGTCGCGTCGCCGCGCTCCTCCATGGCCGCCGGCGACGCCATGCCGCCGCCTCGCGCGCCGCCGCGCCGCGGGCGCCGCGCCGC
>JABLUY010000306.1:0-37138 GCA_013306675.1 Thraustochytrium sp. TN22 | reverse complement strand
CGAGGAACGCTTCCCAGGCTAATATGGGCCGCCAGAGCGACCAACCGACCCCTCCAGCTAGTGATCGGCGAGGTACGTGAGCTAGTTAGCTGCCAGTGAGGCGGAGCGGGAGGTGCCCGTGGAGGACATCGGGGTCGGCGCGGTGTGTGGAGTGGAGAGATCGGAGAGCTTGCCGACCAAGTGCCGCGGGCGCCCAGCCGGAGTGGCGCTGACAGTGAGTGAGGAGGGCGCTGGCCGCGTTGAAGTTGAAGTGCTTTGCTCGGGCTGCGGCTGCGGTGCACTGCAGCAAGCTCGGGCTGCGGCTGTGGTGCAGCGAGCGGAGCCTACTCCTGCTCCTGCAGCAGAATCGGGGCCTGGCGTCAATGGCTGGCTGGCGTCTGCGCGTACCTGGCCAGGCGGCGCTGATGCCCTTGTGCGAAGCATGAATGAGCGAGCCGAGCAGCCCGGCAGCGGAACTCCGAGGCACGTATCAAACTTTTGTCGTGTGCGCCTGGCTGGGCAGCGCATGTGGGTTCGCTGTCTTGATCTTGTCTACTAGCGTGGCACAGGCGTGCGTGCTATACCTTGACCTTGTGCTGCGCCTTGGCTCGCTTCTCTTTGTGGTTGGTGGTATTCACACTCAGAGATCCTCTGGCCGCCACTGCCGAGACCAAGCACCAGACCATGATACATACAGGATTCATGTGCACAGAGAAAATCTACATCTTGGAAGGGTCGGCAGGGTGAGTCCGCTGGCGCAGCGTGACAAGGCGCTTGATGCTGGTCAGATACTTGCGCTGGGCCTCATCGTTCATCACGTGCGCGACATTGCCGGCGTTGATGCGCTCACGGCCCTTGCGCTCGTGGATGCCGACCATGGTGACGCCAATGGGCCACGGGTCGTTGCCAATGGCGAGTCGCACATACTGGTCCGAGGCCTGCGCAGAGTCAGCGAGACATTCTTTCCGTCAGTCAGTCATCGAATAAGATCACGCAACCCGCCGGGGCATCGTGCAGTGGGGAGGCGAGGGAGATGAATGGCGTCGCCGGTGGCATCAGATTCGTGAAAACTGAATAAAATGAGATCGTAGTCGCTCACAGCCGGAGTCCGACTCAGTGGAAGGATGACCAGATCGCAATTTTCCTCACTTGCCAGGCCGCCACTCTCTCTCTCCCTCTCTCTTTTCCTCCCTCTGCTGCCCCCCCCCCCTCTGCCTCTCCTTCCTCCATTTCCACTTACCTCGCGGTACTCGCGTTTCATGCAAAGCTGGATCATGCGGTCCAGCGCGCTGACGGTGTCCGGCGCGACGCTCTTCTTCTTGAGCATCTTCTTGAGCGGACGAAGGTGCTCCTTGGTCTCGCGCAGCGTCTGAGCCTCGCGCCGCGCTTCGACGCCGCGGCGCTCCTCCGCGTCCATGGCCTCGAGGGACTGCTCCCAGCCGTCCAGCATGAGCTCCATGAAGGCGAGGATGCGTTTTTCAGCGGTCTTCTTGTGCCCGACGTCGTCCTCGGTCGCGCGCGCGCGGTGCTTGCGCGCACCGGCCTCGTCCTCGTCGGGCGCTTGATCGCCTCCGCCGCTGCCGGCCGCCGTGGCCGCGGCGGCCGTCGCGGCGGCGCTGCTGGGCTTCTTGAGCACCGTGCCCTTGAGCTCGTCCTCGCCCATGCTCACCTGCTCGAGCGCGCGGAGGCGCGCGAGGCGCTCGGCGTCCGTCTCGCCGAAGAGCGTGGCAGGCTGCCTGCGCAGCCGCAGCCTGCGCACCACCTCCTGCTTGGTCAGCTCCGCCTCGTCCGAGGCCGCCGCCGCCCTGTCCGCTCCAGCCCGGGCCTCGCCGCGCGCGCGCTTGGCCGCGCGGTCGCCGTCGCCGCGGTCGCGGTCGCCGCGGTCGCCGTCGCCGCGGTCGCCGACCTCGTCCGGCGCGGCGTCGGCGGGCGCGGCGGCGGCGGGCGCGGCGGCGGGGCGCGGCGTCGGCCGCCGCCGCGCCGCCGCGCCCGCGCTTGCGCGCCGCGCGGCCGTCCTTGATGAGCGCCGCGAGCGCGTCCATGGCTTGCGGCTCTGCCGGGCTCTCGCTCGCAGCCACGAGTGAACGAACTAGGCCGAGGAGGGCGACCAGGGCGACGAGGAGGGCCTCAGGCCGGCGCACGACACGAGACGGTGCAGGGGCCCATGGCCGGGCGCGCGGTGGACTTCGTGGAGCAGCGAATCGATGCCGCCTCTGTGCTCTCCCTTCTAAACTAAGAAATAGACCTCGTGGCCAGGCTGCATGGTTTCGGGGTCGCAGAGCACGTTGCACTGATGCCTGCTGATGACAGTTGGGTGAGCTGGACGAGCTGGACGAGCGAGCGAGCTGATGAGCGTGCGAGCTGGACGAGCGACTCAAGCCTTGCCTCACTGACGGACCGTCAAGTGGCTGGTAAGTTACCACTCGCTGCTGGGTGCTGGCAGATGCGAGACCGCCGGACAATGAATGGCTGCAATGCAAGGGCCAACCAAAATGGTGGAAGGGGATAAAAAAGAGAAGGAAGGAAGACATCATCCACTGCAGCACGGCTGCCATTGGTTGGTGCAGCAAAAAAAGCGCGAACCGGGACTCGAACCCGGACCAGCCGCATGGCAAACAGCTATTGTACCCTTCAACCATTCGCGCAAGTACTTTGTGAGCAATGCCTGGATACCCCCTTTCGGCGACCCTTGCTCGACATGCTTCCAACCGACGACCAGACAATTTTGAAGGCCCAGGCCACGGTCACGGTCACGGTCACGGTCGCGGTCACGGTCAGAGGTGAAGCGACGAATCGCCGACGACGACACACTGATGCGCTTTAACAGCATTGACATGTGAGTCAGAGCGGGTCATAGAACCTGGCCGGAGAGAGAACCTCTTCGCGCCTCCAGGTCTCTTACTTCATACGGGCTGCGACCTGCTGTGCTGGGGTGGATTCTCTCACCTGCATGATGCTGCATCACTGGCCACGGGAGTTGGTTGCCCCAAGTCTCTCCAAGCTATCTCTTAGGCCTACCAGTGGCTAGCTTCCGAGGGAGACAAAAAAAAAGAAGAAGGAAGACATCCAGACTATTCCAGTCAGCACCGGTGGCTGCGATTGGATGGTTCGGCAAAAAGCGCGAACCGGGACTCGAACCCGGACCAGCCGCATGGCAAACAGCTATTGTACCCTTCAACCATTCGCGCAAGTACTTCGTGTGCAATGATTGGATGCCCCTTTCGGCGTCCCTTGCTCGACCTGCCTTCCATGACGGCCAGACGATTTTCAAGGCCCAGGTCACGGTCACGTCAGGACCCCTCGCGAGACAGGGACCACGACACTCGAGCGGTAAGGGAACTGACTTCTCGGTTGCGCTTGAGACCCTTGTTGGAGTGAAACCCTCTCCGCGCCTCACTGCAGGACTCTTCTTTCACAGGTGCGAGTTCCCTCGCCTGCATCTTTGTCAGTGACGGGCGTCGATTCACTCTTGCACGTCTCCCAGAGCACGCGCGACGCCGGACGTTGAGGAAGATATCGTTCTTTCTTACATATCGAGGCGGGAGGTGCCCATGAGGTAGTCAAACCAGGGCATGATGGAGTAGTTGCAGTGCAGCACGCGGTGGTGGACCTCGTGCGCCCAGGAAGCCATGTCATCAAAGCTTTGGGTCCAGGTGGAGAGCGGCGCAAAGGTGGTCATGGTAGGCATGGCCTTGCCGGCGTGAGACTGAATTTCGATCCAGTACACGTAGCCGGTGATGAGGGCCTGGTCGAACTGGTCCATGGGATCAAAGAACTTCTCGTAGGCAATGCTGCCGACCAGCACGGGCATGAAGGCCTCGATGAAGAGGTCCCAGGAGTCAAAGTGGTAGTTGGTGGAGATCTGGGTGTAGGAGTGGCCGTGGTGGCGACGATGCGCGAGCCAGTAAATGTTCTTGAAGTGAATGATGCGATGGCCCACCCAGAAGAAGACATCCACGAAGGTGCGCATCCAGATGAGGCGCGCCAGGAAGCGCAGCGGGCGCCAGTTGGCCAGGCCCTGGAAGTGGCCCTGGTTGGTGAGCTTGTAAAAGCCCGAGACGGTGAGCAGCGTGGCCGCCACGTTGGTCGGGAAGTTCCCGCGCATGTAGTCGAGAAAGGTCTCGAGCGGCGGGCGCTCCTTGCGCTTGTCGGAGAAGAACGGGATGTGACCGTAGAAGTGGTCAACGAGCAGCTTGTTGAAGCCCACGAGCATGTCCACCTGCACGACGCTGGCGAACATGAGGCGCCAGAACGTCTTGGCCTTGGGGTCCGACTGCTGCGCCTGGCCCGCGATCTTGAGCCGCAAGGCGACCGAGGCCCAGATGGATGCATTGGTCAGGAGCCAGCCCGCCACCGGGTGGTCCTGGATCTTCTCGGCGCTGGGCTTGCGCTGCGGCTTGCCCGTCGTGCGCGCGCGCTCCACCTCCTCCAGGCGCCGCCGCTTGATGTCGTCCGCGCTCACGAACCCGTACGCCACGGTCGCCGCCGCCAGCACGGCCGCCAGCTTTTGCTCCGTCGCCACGGACATGAGCCCCTCCGCGGCCTTGGCCTTTTGCATCCTCGCCGCCCCTCGACCTCGACCTCGACCTCGACCTCGTACGAGCTCGCCGCGGCGCTGCCCGACCTGCTCTCCGAGTTTGAGTTTGAAAATCAAATCTCTTCCTCTCGGCCGACTTTCGAATGCAAATTCCAATCGCCGGCGCCGGCGTCCGTCTCGGCCGCGCGCGCGGCGGGCTGCGCGGGGCGATGGCGGTCTGCGGGCGCCCGCGCCGCCGCGCCGCAGCGCCGGTCCGCCGTCGCGGCGCGCGGCGGGCCGGCGCCGGGCGACGTGTGGACGCGCCCCAGCGGCCGCACTCTGGCCCCGTCGCCAGGGCCGCGGCAGCCCCCGTGGAGGAGACCTACGACTAAGTTAACGCTACCACCTGGGCGGTGACCCGGAGTCGGAGCTCGAGCGCAGGCCGCACTGGCACTGGCAGGCGACGGCCGCCGGTGGACGGGCGGCTGGGCAAGGCCCGCGAGGTCGCCGTGCGAGGTCGCCGCTCGCGCTGGCCTCGTCGCGCTTGCCGGGGCGCTGCACGACGGTCTGGAGCCTCGTGCACTGGCAGTATCTTGGGACTGCAGTGGTGACAGGCAGGTTGCCAACCTTCCTCAGGCTGGCGCTTCCTGGCCGGCGGCAAGAATGCCGCCCGGCGGCAGCGAGGCCAGCGAGGATCTGTCTCGGGCTCACCATCACTGCAGGTGCGCGTGAGGCGCCGCGGCGCGGGGGCGAGGCACGGGCGTCGACGCCCTACTACGGTCGCAGGCACGGCGGGCTGGCCGCCGAGAGCGGCGGACCGCCGGACGCGGGCAGCGCGACCAGTGCTTCCATCGGTCCGAGTCCGGACTTCGGGGCTGGGGGGGGAGGAGGCCCGTGCACCGTCGCAGGACGGATGCGCGATCCTACGTTGCAAAGCGCACGAGCCGACAAGTCGCCCTGATCGCAGAAAGGCCGTTGCAGAGTACGCGCACCACCAAGGGGGCCGGCGCTAACTTAGGCTGTACGATCAGTAACAGGTCTTTTAATTAACCGGATCTGCACGTGCAGCGCTGCGGCTCGCTGGCGGACTAGCCCGAGAGCTTGGACCGGCCGCGAAGGAGGTGCGGGCCGCCGCATGGCCAGGGGGTGGGTTGACCCAAACTGGTGCACTGCCAGTGCCAGTGCCAGTGCTCCGTCACAGATCCCGGTCTGGAGCCCGAGTCCCGGTCCGGGCCACGGTGCTCCCTCCCTCTCACAGGCGTGATTCTTTGACTCCATTGCACGTGCAAGCAGACCTTGTCAACAAACAAATTCGTGTTCTTGGATTTTGCTTTTCTACAAGTCGAGGCGCAAGGTACCCAGGAGGTAGTCAACCCACGGCATGATGGAGTAGTTGCAGTGCATGACGCGGTGGTGTAGCTCGTGCGCCCAGGGCGCCCAGTCGTCGAAGCGCTGGGTCCAGGGCGCGAGCGGGGCAAGCAGCGACATGGTCGGCACGGGCTTGCCCGAGTGGCTGGCGGTCTCGAGCCAGAAAATGTGCGCAAGGATAAGGGCGCCGTCGAGCTGGTCAAATACAGCGCCGAAGCAGTGACCGTAGGCGGCTATGCCGAGCGAGACGGGCAGCGAGGCCTCGACAAAGAGGTCCCACGGGTCAAAGTGCCAGTTTGTGGTCAGCTGCGTTCGGGAGTGCCCGTGGTGCTTGCGATGGCCCCACCAGAAGACCCGCTTGAGGTGCAGCACACGATGGCCCAGAAAGAAGCAGACGTCCACGAAGACCCGCATCCACAGCAGGCGCCCCAGAAAGCGCAGGGGCCGCCATCGCGCCCATCCTGCAAAGTGGCCCGGATCCTTGAGCTTGTAGAAGCCATTTAGCAGCGCCGCGTTCACGATCGCCGACAGGACCACGTTGCCGTACAGGTAGTCGAGCACCAGCTCGCGCACGGACTGCTTCCGCCGCTTGTCCGCGAAGAACGGCACGTGGCCGTAGACGCCGTGGATGAGCGCGGCCTGGCACGCCGTGCCCAGCTCCAGCTGCAGCAGGCCGCCCAGAAAGGACCGACAAAAGGTCGTGAGCTTCGGGTCCGTCTGCCGGCGCTCCCCGGTCAGCGCGAACCGCAGCGCCACGCTGCCCGCGATGGCCCCGTTCGTCAGCAGCCACGACACCACGGGGTGGTCCTGCGGCTTCTCCGCGCTCGGCGTGCGCTGCGGCTTGCCTGTGCGCGCCGCCGTGGCCGCCTCCTCGCGGCGTCGCCGCTTCACCTCCTTGGCGCTCGCCAGCCCGTACGCCGCCGTGGCCGCCAGCAGCGCCACGGCCAGCCGCTGCTCGGCGCGCGCCGTCGCCAGCGCCGGGTCCACGGCGCGCACGCTCATGACGCCGAGCACCACGACGACTCGGACGTCAACGACGACAGCAACGGCGGCGGCGGGCTGCAGTGCAGCGGCGGCGCAGCGCCGCGCTCGAGCCTGAGACGCAGGGCGCGCGCGCGCGAGCTGCCCGCGCTCGACTTCAACTCGCGGGGTTGGCGTTCTGCTCGTGACCAGTTTGCCTGGCTCGCTTTCAACTTCAACAACAAGTGTCAACGCGAGCCAGCAGCAACGCGAGCCAGCGGCACTGGCAGCATCGCGGTCCGGCTTCAAGGTGGCCAGACCTTTTGTGATGAGTGTGCGTGACGTGTACGTGACGTTATCTTCCCGTCCCCACTCTTTACTTATAAGTCGAGGCGCAGCGTGCCGGCGAGGTAGTCGACCCAGGGCATGATGGAGTAGTTGCAGCGCAGGACGCGGTGGTGGACCTCGTGCGCCCAAGAAGCCCAGTCGTCGATGCGCTGCGTCCAGGGCGAGAGCGGCGCGATGGTGGACATGGTGGGCATGGGCTTGCCGGCGTGCGACTCAATCTCGAGCCAGTACACGTAGCTGGTCATGAGCGCCACCTCGAACTGGCCCATGCCCCGACCAAACACCTTCTTATAGGCCATGCTGCCCAGGAGGAAAGGCACGGTGCCCTCAATGAAGAGGTCCCACGAGTCAAAGTGGTAGTTCGTGGTCAGCTGCGTGTGTGAGTGCCCGTGGTGCGTGCGGTGGCCCCACCAGTAGACCTTCTTCAGGTGCAGGATACGGTGGCCGAGGAAGAAGAAGACGTCCACGAAGAAGCGAATCCAAATGAGGCGCGCCAAGAAGCGAAGCGGGCGCCAGTTCGCCAAGCCCTCAAAGTGGCCCGCATTCTTGGCCTTGACGAAGCCGGACGCGCCCATGTAGGTGGCCACCGCGTTGGTGATGAGGTTGCCCCTGGTGTAGTCCAGCAGCACCTCCAGCACCGTCTGCTCCTTGCGCTTGTCCGAGAAGAAGGGCACGTGCCCGTACACGTGGTTGATGAGCACCTTGTGCCACGCGATGAGGAAGTCAATCTGCACCACGCCAGCCGCCATCATGCGCAGGAACGTCTTGCGCCACGAGTCCGTCTGCACGGCCTCGCCCACCAGCGCGTACCGCAGCGCCGTGGCGCAGGCCACCGACCCGTTGCTGATGATCCAGGCCGCCACCGGGTGGTCCTGCACCTTCTCCGCGCTCGGCTTGCGCTGCGCCTTGCCCGTCTCCCGCGCGCGTTCCGCCTCCTCCTCGCGCAGGCGCTTCACCTCATCGGCCGTCGCGAACCCGTACGCGGCCGTGGCGCCCGCCAGCGCCACGGCCAGCGCCTGCTCCGTGCGCACCGACAGGAGCGGCGCCGCCTCGCGGGCCGCCGCCATGCTCCAGAGACTCCAAAGACGACGACGACGTCCACGGCCACGACGACCACCACCACGTCGAGGGACGCTGCCGCTCGCTGTGCGCGCCGCTCGGCGCGCTCGCGGCCGGGGTCGTCCGGGCTCTGCTTTGCCTTTGCCTTTGCCTTTGCCGGCCTTGGTCTGGTCCTTCGACTTGGAGGAGGAGAACCAGCCTTCTGCGCGTGAACCGCGTGAACCCGCCGGTCCGCCACCCGGACCGTGGTCGGCAGGAGAGTCACACGGCTTCGATTTTTCCCCCGCGCGCGTCGCGCGCGCGGCCGCTGCACACGGGGCTGGCATTGAATGCAGGCCGCCGCGGTCTGGTTGGTGATGTTCTTGGATGACGCTTAGTGCACTGCTGGTGATGGTCGGACGCTCACGTCATGAGCAGCGCCAGTGGGTGAGCCATGGCTTGCTCTGGACTTGGCAACCTCTTCTCGGCGTGCTCGCTTCGTCTCTCTCTCTCTCTCTCTCTCTCTTTCTCTCGGTTGGCAACCGAGCAAGCACGGAAGCCATGACCGAGCCTTGATACTTTCTCGAGCTCCTTGAACAGGGACGTGTCGAAAGATAGACGCAAGCGTCGTGGAACCCACATGCTTCGTAAATTTCGTAGTACCCTGCCATGGTACTCGCGCACTTGGAGAAACTCGCACGCTTCGTGGTGAGATCACGCGTTGTGATCTTCCCTTCCTCTTCATCGTTCTACGTCTTCATCATCGCTTCGTCTTCTTCTTGGCCAAGGTAGCGCTGCCTTCACCGTGGCCGCGTTTCATCCGACCAGTATCACGGGCCATCTAGCAGCAGCTGGTATCGTGAGTGTTGGTGAGCATGCTCGCTTGCGCGAGGCTTCGGTGTTAGTTGAGGGAGCAGGTTCTCATCTTGAGCCAGCAGGATCCAGGCTTGAGCTGGCGGGTCAGGCCTTTGTTGTCTGTGTCGGTCAGCGCAACACCGAGCGAGCGCACGAGCGGACGCACGCACGAGTGCATCTCGCGCCACCCGGGGTTCTCCGCTCAGGTCATGCGAACGCGTCTGCACCAAGTTAGCTTCAAGTACCTTTCTGGATCAGTGCGCCTTCGCTCACCCGGCCATCTATTGTGATATCCGACCGCAACGAAGTGCCGCACCCGCATTCTTGAAACAACAAAACAAAACAAAACATCACATTCTGAAGAACTCGATCGTCTCAAAGACGCACATGCAACGCGGGGCACACGCAGACCTCACTCGAGAGCACGACGAATTAGCTCGGCCAGAAAGGCCTCTTCCTCGTAGTAGCGGCGACGCACGGGCAGCGACTCCTCCTCGAGAAAAAGCCCCGCGCAAAAGTCGGGCGTGGTCTTGATGTAGTCGCCAAAGGGAGCATAGCCCGGGCGGTCCGGGATGGACTCGTTCACACAAAGGATCCTCTTGCCGCAGTCCACGGCCTGGCGAAGCTCGCGGCGCACGGCGGCGCTGCTAAAGACGCCCTGCGTCAGGACGAGCACGAAGGTGCGCGTGTCGCGCACGCCGTCCATCATGGCCTGCATGTTAACTCCTGCGTCTCATTCGCCCAGGCGCGCAGGTACTTGTACACGAGGCTCTTGCCACCGGCGCGAGCCGCGCACGTCAAGCCCGGACTTTGCATGCACGATACGGACAAGAGCATCCTTAACGTGGCACCCGCACGTTGCCGCAACCACAATTGGCTTGCTGCGCATAGTTACGCCAGTCTTCACCACAGAACTTGAATGCGCGAGTGATTGGCCGGAACGTTCCTTTGTTTTCTTGTGAGGACAGAGGCCGCGCCTGTGCGCAATGCAACGAGCTTGAAAACAACAATATTTCTTACCTACCGAAAGCAGGCGTCCGCAAGTGCGGACATGAACGCCTCTTGCTCGAAGTACTTGCGACGCAGCGCAAGCGAGGCGGCCGGGTCGGCCAGAAGAAAGGATAGAAACGAAGGCACCGATGCGACGTAGGCAGACCAAGGCGCAAAGGTTGGCCGAAAGGGGTCTGCCTCGTGGACCACCACGACGCGCTTGCCAAGATCCACAGCAGCGCGGAGCTCCTCGCGGACGGCGGAGCTCGAGAAGACGCCCACGGTGAGCACGAGCACCACGACGCGCGACCCTGCACCATCTGAAGCGATCTCCGCGCCCTGCGTCCCGGCGACGACGACACCGCGGCGCTCGAGCTTGCGGGCGAGGTCGCCGGCGATACCCGCGTTGTCGTGGCAGAGAAACACGTGGCTCGACTCGTCCGGACCAAGCGCCGGCACGGCCAGCTGAACGGGCTCGTCGTCATCAGCGTCCGGGTCGAAATGTGCGCCGGCCTGGAAGAAGCGGTCGAACTCCCCCACAGACACCTTGGTCTTGCGAGGGCGCACCGCCTCGACGCGCTTCGTGGAGCCCGGGGCCCACAGCGCGAGAAGTGCCACGTACGCCACGACTGCACCCGAAACCGGACTCACTACCGTGAGCTCCCAGGGCAGACGCGCGAAGACGGCCTCCTGCTGCTTGCGGAACATGGAGACGACCAGCTTGAGGACAAGCACCGGGCGCTCGGCCGCCGCATCGACCGTGATGCGCAAGACATCGCCTTGCACACGGATGGAGAAGCGGTCCGAGCCAAAGGCCATGAGCGCTGCGTGCCGGCCGTTCCGCGGCTGCAGCGCATCGACGCCAAGGTGCGCGGCGTAGTTAGCCGCCTGCGCGATGAGGCGCTCGAAGACGCCGTCCGGCAGATACAGCCGGCTGCAGTCCAGCTCGCAGGCCAAGCCAGGCGAGAAATCGCCCAGCTCGAGCGGCGCGGCGCCATCCAGCACGCCCAGCAGGCCAGTGACCATGTAGACCTCGTCGGTGCGCGCGTCGTCGCCAAAGGCCCAAAACGCAATGAGCATGTTCTCCTCCATGAATGCCAGCCGGCAATCCACCTCCTGCCCGCGCCAGAGCCACTCGAGCAAGGCGCGCGAGGCGAGCGCGTCGCGCCGCAGCCGCTGAAAGGCAGCCTGGAGCACAGGTTTGCCGGTCTTTTCGAGCTCCAGCTGCGTTGCGCCAACGTGTATACCGGCAGCAATGACGCAAGCCAGCTTGTCCAACAGCCACTGGGGCTCCAGAACCACCACGCGCGCCAGCGTCTCCGATCCGCGCAAGTGCACCACCACCCCGAGCCCGTGAAAGTACAGCAGTATCGCGTCCACCTCCGCCCCCGAGCATCCGTAGCTTCCCGCCATCTCCAGGACCGTCTCGTACGCGATAAAGGGCTCCTTCGTCAGCAGGAGCTCCTCGTGCACCTTGAGCCATGCCAGGGGTACCTCCTGCTTCATGTAATCCTGCCGCAAGGCCGCTGCCACAACGGCCTTGCGCAGCTCCGATGCCCGCTCCGGGTCGCTGCTGCAGTTGCCCACCGCGAAGAACACGCGGCGCCCCGCCGGCTTGACCAGCGTGGGAATCTTGTCCGCCTGAAGTGGGGGCGCCCGCAGTGTGCGGTCCACCAGGCGCAAGTCAGCCGCGCGGTGTACCTGGTCGAGGTAGGTGCCGACCAGGAGCACCGGTGCACCTTGCGCGTGCAGCTCGATACTGTTGAGCCAGAAGCGCAGGTACTCCACCGCTTTGCTGCACGTCTCACGTCGGAGGACCTCACGCATGTCGAAGACCACCAGGTACAGGCCCTTGTCCGTGAGGAAGATGTGGTGCAGTGCGTAAAACACCTGCTGACCGCCGTAGTCCCAGATCGTCAAGCTCACCCCCGACCCCTCCTCGGCCTTGCCGTGCAGCGCCGCCTGGTCCGTCTCCGTCAGCTCGAACTGCTGCGCCGTTTCTTCCTCTGAGAGCACCGGGGTGCGGGGCGTGTCCGTGGGCAGAGGCGCGTCCCTCGCCGTCGAGGAGCCGCCCGAGCCGCGATGCAGCGAAGATCGTGCGCCTTGGCCAAGAGCCTCGGCGGCCTGCCGTAGCGAAAGCCGCGCGCGACGAGTCCTTTCGGCCGACACCGCCTCCAGCAGCAGCAGGAGCGCCTCCTTGCGCACCTGCATGAAGAGCTTGCCGGCTCAACCTCCGCCAGGTCCTCGCCCTGCACGCGCTCTCCCCGCGTCCTCGATTTGCCTCGCCGGCGAAGTGAGGCGCGGGGCCTTTCTTTTCTCATCTACGTGTCGCGTGGCCGTTCTGGAACGAGCAGCCAAGAGTTGCATTCATCTGGTGTTGCATGCATTCCGAATGCGAGTGCTCACGTTGACAATTTTGTTCATTTTTATAGCTCAAGGCGAAGGGATCCGGCGAGGTAGTCGACCCAGGGCATGATGGAGTAGTTGCAGTGGAGGACCCGGTGGTGTACCTCGTGCGCCCAGGAGGCCCAGTCGTCGTAGCGCTGCGTCCAGGGGGAGAGCGGCGCCAGGAGT
Source organism: Thraustochytrium sp. TN22 (assembly GCA_013306675.1). NCBI lineage: Eukaryota > Bigyra > Thraustochytrida > Thraustochytriidae > Thraustochytrium > Thraustochytrium sp. TN22. The sequence continues at coordinate 24,510 of JABLUY010000306.1, read as the reverse complement.
GACATGGTAGGCATGGGCTTGCCGGCGTGCGACTCGACCTCGAGCCAGTAGACGTAGCTGACGATGAGCGCCGTGTCGAATTGACTGAGAGCCACGCCAAAGACCTTGCCGTAGAGGAAGCTGCCCACCACAAAGGGCAGGCTGCCCTCGATGAAGAGGTCCCAGGAGTCGAAGTGGTAGTTGGTGGTCAGCTGCGTGTGCGAGTGACCGTGGTGCGTGCGGTGGCCCCACGAGTAAACCTTCTTGTGGTGCAGCACCTTGTGGCCAGCGAAGAAGAGCATGTCCACGAAGAAGCGGATCCACATGAGGCGCAGCAAGAAGCGCAGCGGGCGCCACTTGGCCAGGCCGCGAAAGGGCTCCGGATTTCTGGTCATGTGAAAGTCCGTGGTGCTCAGGACTGCTGCGACCGCGTTCACGACCAGGTTGCACTTGAGGTAGTCCGTCACCACCTCCAGGACGGTCTGCTTCTTGCGCTTGTCGGAGAAAAACGGCACGTGGCCGTACACGTAGTTGATGAGAATCTTGTGCCAGGCCACGAGGACGTCGATCTGAATGACGTTGCCGGCCAGGGTGCGCAAAAAGTTCTTGCCCCACGAGTCCTTCTGCGAGATCTCGCGCAGCAGCTTGTAGCGCAGCGCCGTGGTGAGCGCCACCGACGCGTTACCAATCACCCATGCCGCCAGCGGGTGGTCCTGCAGCTTGTCCGCGCACGGCTTGCGCTGCGGCTTGCCCGTGCGCGCCGCCAGCTCCGCCTCCTCGCGCCGCAGCCGCTGCACCTCGCCCGCGCTGTACACCCCGTACGCCGCCGTGGCGGCCGCCACCGCCGCGGCGGCCGCCTGCTCCGTGCGGAGCGACACCATCGGCGCCGCGACGCCGCCCGTCATCGCCGCGCCGGCCATCGCCGCGCCGCCTCGCGCCGCGCCGCGCTGCCTCGCGCCGCGCCTTGGCCGCTGCCCGCGCGCCAACGACAATTCGGGCTCTGATGCAGGACTGCTGCCGCTGCGGCGCTGCTCGTGCACGTGCAGCGCGGGACGCCCGCTGCGGGTCTCGCGCGCAGTCGCCGACGGCTTGCGCTCGCGGGCAGGCCGCGCGGCGCAAGCTTGCGCGCGAGGCCAGGCCAGGCCGGGCGAGGCCAGGCGAGGCGGGGCCAGGTCTGCAGGAGTCTGCACCCAGCGGACTGGCCGCCTGCGCGGCGTGGCGCGCCTCGCCTCATCTGGGCGACTCGGTGGCACGAAGGTGCTCGTCCACGATGCAGGCGTCTGGCGGCGGAATGCGACGAGGCCGCACGGCCGGTACGAGGCGAAACGCGGAGCGGCGCCGCGCGCAGCGCATGCTGACGCTCACGCTCGGGCTGCTGCTCGCGTTCGCCAACGGCGGACGGGGCGAGAAGTACACCAGCGACGCGGGCGCCGGCAACGTGCGCGGCATCATCGCAAGTCTGGTCTCGACGCTCGCCCGCGCGCAAGGGCGACCCAAAAGGCATGGAAGGCCAGGCATCCGAGTCCTCCGGTTCGGCTTCCTCGCCCACGCCTGCCCCTGCCTGCGAGCGGAACCTCGAAACACGCTGAGCAGCCGCCCGAAGCCGTTTCACTGCCTGCAAGCAGCCTCGGTGCGCGCACGTGCGCACTGCATTTTGCGAACCTGGCGAGATCAAGAGATCAAGGCAGATCAACCAGATCAAGATCTGCGTCAGGCCGAGTCGGATCAGCCGCGCAAAGGGCCGCTCGGCCCGAGGCAGGCCGCCGTAGCTGCGCGTCGCGCGCGGCGGCGGCGGCGGCGGCGGCGGCGGCGGCCAGCACACGCGCCGGCCCGATGCCCTTCGTCATCGAGCACGGCGGCATCGAGCGCGAGGAGCGCGGGTCTGGCTGGGAGCGCGCGGCCTTCCGCACGCGGACGCGGCTCGTGCACGCAGCGGCAGCTGGCGACCGCGATGCGAAGCGCCGAGCAGAGAGCACGCGCAGCAGAGGCCGCGATGCCGTCAACAATAAGCCGTATAGGCCGCTCGGGTCCATGGAGAGCGTGCTGCACTTGCGCGTCAGGCGAGGCGCCGCGGCAAGACCCGGTTCCCAGGGCAGCGGGGGCAGCGGCGGCGGCGGCGGGAGCAATCACAACAACAGCAACAACAACGGCAACAGCAACAACATCAACAGCATCAACAACAACAACAACATCAGCAATCAGCGTGGCGAAGAGGCCATGCATCGAGGGAACGGGGCAAACAGGCGCGCGGCAGGCACGACCGATGCTCTCGCGCTGTACAACCCTGGCACGATCGCCCCGTCGGCTGTCGCCAACGTCGCGGACGATGCCGAGACCGGCGCGCACGTGGCTGACATGGCCGAAAAGACCAGCACGGGAATGCTGGGCTTGGACCGCAACGAAATGCGCGGCAAGCTCTGGGCGCTGCGGCATGGGCCAACGTCCAAGGGCGGGCGGCACAGCTCCCACACCCTCGGGTACGAGGATATTCGCGAGCAGCTGCGCGCCGTGGACGCCCGTATTAGCGCGGCACGCGCCGGCGGCAGCGCGCTGACGCAGACAAGTCGCCACGAACCGCTGGAGTGCGCGGCGTGGGCCTGCGCCAGGGCCGAGCGCAAGGCCAAGCGCAAAGAGGAGGAGGAGGCGGCCTTGCGCGAGGCCGCCACGCCCGCGGGCGCCGTGCGCCTCCTGCAGTCCGGGACGCGCACCAGCATGCTGGTCAGCGCACGCCAGCAGCCACACCCGCCGACGGAGGCGCGGCGCACCTCGCGACCCGGCGCCAAGCGCTCGAGCCTGCGCATTGCCGCAGGAGCCTCATCCTCGCCCACCAATCAGCAGCAGCAGCAGCAGCAACTGCAGCAGCAGCAGCAGCAGCAACAGCAACAGCAACAACAGCAACAACAGCAGCAGCAACAACAACAAAACCTGCAGAACGGCGGCAGAATCCTGACACACGGCGGGCGCCACAAGCATCAGACCATCCTCGAACGCCTCCAAGAGGGCTTTGACGCCATCGCGCCATGCGACCGGGGTCCGCGAGCCGCGCGCAACGCCAAGGCGTTGCCGAGCGCCACGGACCACGAGGAACAGCTGGGCCGAAGCGCAGGCCTGGGCGAGAGCCCCGGATCGGCGGCGATGGCGGCGGCAAGCCCCGTGACGCGCCGCCGAGGAGGCAGCGCCTCGGGCCGGCGCAGCACGCACCTGCCCAAGGACCAGACCTTGAAAGTGACGGTCCTGAACGACGCGCAGAGGCGGCGGCTCCCGTCGTACGTCGTGCAGTTCCCACGCCGACAATCTGTGAGCAAGGCGTCGGAGCTGGCGAACCAGCTCGTCAACTTCCACCTGGGCGTGTCTACTGCCGCCGAGACGGCCGCGGGCCAGACCACGGCCGCCGCCGGGGGGTCCTCCACGGCCCCGGCTCCGGCAGTGGCTGCGGCGGCGGCCGCTGTGGCCGTCGCGGCCGCCGCCGCCGCTGCAGCCGCCGCTGCTGGCGTCGCCGGTGAGGTCTCGGCGGGCGTGGCACTTGGTGTCGGGGCGACCCCGGGCGCGACACCTGCGAACGGAGCCGCAAATGCAGGGGCTGCGACCGCAGGGCCGGGCGGAGGCGGCGTCCTTGGATCTGCGCAGGACAAGGCCGCCATGCGCCGCCTGCGGCGGCTGGAGGCACACCACGCGCAGATCCTGGAGCGCATCCAGCACGCCGCTCTGCAGAGCGGCAAACTCCAGGACGCCATCGTGCAGCGCAGCCAGGAGTTCTTCAAGAGCAAGGCGCAGCAGCAGGAGCGCCTGCTGGAGGCCATGTCGGACGTTGACTTCGACCGCGCGAACGAGTACCGTCGCAAGTTCATCGCGCTCGACGTGGCCTTGCACCCGACCCGGGCGCGCCTGCCCGCGGGCGGCGCGGCGCGCGCGGGGCAGCCGGCGCGCCAGACCGACGTGCAGGAGCAGCTCGTGGAGATTCGCCAGACCACGCGCTCGCTGCGCTCGCTGCAGGCGCGCCACAACCTGGAGAGCAGCGTCTGGTTCAAGACGCTCGTGGCGCTGCGGCAGGACTCGAGCGCGCCGCTCACGCTTGCCGAGCAGAAGCTTCTCGCGGCTCTGCGCCGCCTCATCATCGAGGGCTACCCTCTCAGCCGCGACCTCTTCTACGGCGTGCTCCTGCACGTCATGGACCGTCGCGACCACTATTTGGCGCCCTTCCAGCGCCTCGTCAGCATCATCCGCTCCAACGTGCTCAAGATCGACATGGAAGACTACCTTGCCTTTTTACAAGAGAATAACCTCCACGTGCCCAAAAATCTCCTCGACTCGCTCGAAGAGGCGCGCCGCCACCAGGCCAACACCGGCATCAGCAGCCTCGACGTTGGCATGCGCACCGCCACGCTCGCCATGCGCTGGAAGACGCGCGTGCGCCGGACCCATCTCGCTTCAACTTCGACTTCGTCTTCGTCTTCGTCCACGTAAGCCAGGTTGGGGAAGGCGTACATTCCAAAGCCCTGATTCATTGACAAATGAAGTGATCTTGATTTCGCGTATCCACAAACGTGTCGTGGCAGGCGAGGTGCCGCTGTCAGCGAAGACCCTTTCCTGCCACTGCATGACCTTGTCGTGCCGCACGCGTCTGCCCGTGCCTGTCTGTACGTGCTGCCTTTCTGCCGGCTTGCCCAGCCTTTCGTCAACGTGCCGAGATCCTGCGCAGCCGTCAAGTGGGGCCAAGAAGGTCCCTGTCCAGCCTGATGACAACCTGCAGCCGGGTCAAGCTCAACGAGCTGAGCGCATGTCCCAAAACCTGAACGAGAACCGCAAGGTGACGGACGACATCATGTTGCGATCAGTCAGAGTCACTCACTGTCAGTGCCATGAGAACAGGCCGGGGGCGGCGCGCGGCCGAGCACGCCCCGCGACTCCTCGCGCCGCGCTGGCTGGCCGCGAGCGGGAGCTAGGGTGGGGGCACTGCCAGCGTGCATGCGCGCAAACCCCCCCGTCGTTTCCAGCGCGCGGTACTTCCCTCCGGCCGGCGCGCGGGGCCGAGGCGGGCGCGTAGAGAGAGACCCGCCAGCAAGCTGCTCCCGCCGGCCCCCGCCCGGCCGCCGCCGCCGGGCGGTCCCGGCGTGGACGAGCAGGTCGAGCACGGCGGCGACGTCGAGCTCGGCGCCGAGCCCCAGGTGGCGAACAGGGAGGACGGCTCCGCGACGCAAGGAGAGGCCGGGGAGATGAGCGGCCAAGCCGCCGCCTCCGGGCGCGTGGCTGCGCTGGCGGAGCTGGACAAGGCCGAGCGGCACGCGGCGGCCGCGCACGAGGAGCGGGAGTCCTTCCACAGGCAGCTGGAGGCGACGCGCAACAAGACGTGGACGCGGCTGGCACTGGACCGGCTCAAGGTCATCATCCCGGTGGCCATCATCTTTGTGGGCACGCTCGTCCTCATGAGCACCGTGCTCAAGGACCAAGTCATGATCGTCTTCGACTGGGCGGTGGACAACAAGCCGGAGTCCGTTGTGTACTTTGCGCTCATCATGGCCGTCTGGCTCGCCTGCTTCATGTCCAAGAGCGTCTTTTCTCTGGCCGCCGGCTTTGTATTTGGCTTTTGGTACGGAACCTTGGCCGCGGTGCTCGGCATGATGCTCGGTCTCTGCCTGACGATCCTTTTGGTGCGCACCGTGTTCACCTGGTGTGGCTGGCGCCAGCGCCTGCGCGCCTGGCTGATCGAGAACTACCTTGAGATCCGCGTGCTCCATGACCTCATGAAGACGGAGCCGATCAAGGCCATCTTCCTCGTCAAGATGAGCCTGCTTCCCACCTGGCTCAAGTCCTACTCGCTCGCCGTGCTCGATGCGCCTCCGCTCACCCACCTGGCCGTGCAGTTCGTCTCGGGCACTGTCTACTCGGTCCTCTTTTGCTATCTGGGCAGCGTCGCCAAGGACATCGTCGAGGCCGTCGACGGCGGCAAGGGGGCCCTGTCCACTGAGAACATCCTCATCAACGTCTTTGGAGTCTTGATGACCATCCTCGTGCTGCTGTACATTCGCTACAAGGTCAAGCAGGCCATTCGGGAGGCAGAGCTCAAGTTGGACCACGACCTCGAGGAGGAGGAGCTCGAGGCCGCCGAGCAGGCCGCCCACGCTGCTCAGCGTGAGCTGCCCCCCGCGTGAGATCCCTCGCCGTGCAGATCGCGCAACGCCCAAGCCGCGCAGACCGCGCCACGCCCAGGCCGGGCAGACATGCAGTTTTGTAGATTCCTCAAGTAGTAAGTAAGTAGTGGTGGCGGTACCCTATCACCACCCGGAACCCTACCCGGTAGTAGAGTGTCCCGGTAGTTGCTCTTTTTGCCGTCAGTGATCACACAGACGACGCCCTGCTCACGGCCCAAGGCCATCTCCCTGCGCTGCTCTGCTCTGCTCGCTCGCTCGCTCCCTCGCAACTCGAGGCTCGCTGCGCTGACCTCAGTTGGCGCGCCCGGCCGGGCCCGGCTCACTGCCAGGCTGCCACTCAGGCTGCAGTGCCACGCAGCGCGGACTTCGGTCGTTCACGACGATGTGTACGTCCCGTACCTCCGGCCACTGCAGGTCCGCCTCGACCTCGTGCTGCCCGTGCACTGGCACTGGCACTGCAAGACGACAGCGCAACACCCTCGCCGTCAAAGCTCGTGCAGAACCCAATTCAGGCGGCGCGGCGTCCAGCCGGCGTCCGCCGCTGCTCGCCGCGCGCGCGCTCGCGCGCTCGCTCGCTCGCCCGCCCGCTCGCCCGCTCGCTCGTGGGCTCGGCGGCGGCGCCGTGAGTGAGCGCGGGAGCGAGGGACGGCAGACACAAGGCGCGCAAGCACGAGCGCGAGCGCGGGCTTCGGAGCGCGAGCGCGAGCCTTGCCTTCTCGCTTTCACTGCACGCTCTGCTCGAGCAGGACGCGGCAAGCAATCGCCTCGGTCGGCGTTGCAGACAGCCCCGGCGTGGTGTCGTCGCGCGCCGACGAGGCGCCGCACGTGCAGCTGCACAAGGTGCAGGAGGTGCGCCACTTCGCGGACGAGGAAACGCGGCGGCGGCAGCTATAGCAGATGAGCGGAGAACTGAGCGGGCGCGTAGCCGCGCAGGAGGAGCTAGAAAAGGCGGAGCAGCGCGCCGTGGCGGCGCACGAGCAGCGACTCTCGTTCCGGCGGCAGCTGGAGGCCGCGCGAAGCAAAACATGGACGCAGCTGGCGCTGGATAGGCTCAAAGTGATCGTCCCGGTGGTGCTCTTCTTCGTGGGCACGGTCATTCTGGTGAGCACGGTGCTGGAGGAGCAGGTGACGATTGTCTTCGAGTGGGCCGTGGAGAACAAGCCGGAGTCGATCGTGTACTTCGCGCTCATCATGGGGGTCTGGCTCGTGTGCTGCATGTCGCTGGGCATGTTCGCGCTGGCAGCGGGCTATGTGTTTGGCCTTGGGTATGGCACGCTGGCGTCTGTGCTGGGCACGATGCTCGGCCTGGCCATGACCATCGCCCTGGTGCGCACGGTGTTTACCTGGTGCGGTTGGCGACAGCGCCTGCGCGCCTGGCTCGTCGAGAACTACCTCGAGATCCGCGTCCTGCACGATCTCATGAAGACGGAGCCGGTCAAGGCCATCTTTCTCGTCAAGATGAGCATTGCGCCAACCTGGCTCAAGTCGTATTCGCTCGCAGTGCTCGACGCACCGGTTCTCATTCATCTCGCCGTGCAGTTTGTGTCTGGCGGCTTGTACTCGCTTCTTTTTGCCTATCTGGGCAGCGTCGCCAAGAACATCGTGGAAGCGGTGGACGGTGGCGGCGACGCCGTTTCCACGGAGTACATTCTCGTCCAGGTCTTTAGTGTCGTGATGACCATCGTGGTCCTGGTGTACATCTTTTTCAAGGTAAGGCAGGCCATTGCCGAGGTGGAGACGAAGATGGAGGTCGAGCTCGAGGCTGCTGAGCTCGAGGCTGCCCAAGTGGCCGCGCAGGTGGCTGAGCGAGAGCTCTCAGGTATTTAGAGAAGGAGAGAGTAGAGCGAGAGAGAGAGAGGGAGAGATGAGATGAGATGAGATGTGTGAGAGAGAGAAAGAGTCAAAGTCAAGATATTGTGTGTTGTCTGTTGTGATCGCGCAGTGCTACGAGCAAACCTTCATCTAAAAGCAGACCTAAGCTTCAGGCAGCCAAGGCAAGAGCGCGAGCGAGCTTGCAAAAATCTTGGTGTTCGTCACGGTCGATAATGGTACACAGGATCAGTCACAAGAGCGGCTCGGTGAGCGAGTCACCACGCGTCTCGACGAGCAGGCGGTCCGGCGAGCGCAGTGCGCCGCCCTCGTTGTCCTCTTCGCTGGAGTCGCCGAGCTGCTGCGCGTAGGGAAGACCCGGCAGCGGCACGTGCAGCGGCGATGGTGCGGCGCGACCGGTCGGCAGCGAGCGCGAGCCGAGACGAGGCACGATGGGCGTCCGGCCGTGGAAGCTGAGCATAGCGCAGGTGGGCAGGAGCTGCGCCACGAGCGCGGCGAGCGCCGCGACAGGCGGGCCGGCCGCATCCTCCAGCACAGCACGCCCCGTGCCGGCGAGCCAGAGCTGGCACGCGCCAAAGCAGACCCAGCCGAGCGTGAGCACAAGCGTAAGCACGGTAATGCGCCGCGTCATGCCGCGCAGCAGCGCCATGTGGATGGGCACGCTCAGTGAGGCGCGCCAAAGGTGCTGAAAGGTCCACAGCAGGACGAGGCAGAGCACGCCGGCCTCGACCGCCAACACCACGCGCAGGCCGGCCGCCAGCGGTTGGTCGCCGCGCAGCGCGGACGCAGGCGCGGCCAGCGCCACCACCGCGCAGGCCGCGGCCGCTGCGCCACCTGCGTAGGTGAGCCCCAGCCGCAGGCTCGGCCTCGCGCGCAGCTGCACGCTGGACCTCACCAGGTGCACGAGCGCGAGCGCGGACGCCAGCACGAAGACGGCGTCCAGCGCCGGCTCCCAGCGCTCCGCGCGCAGCTCCGGCACGCACGGCGCCTTGCCGCAGCGCCAGCCCGCCGGCACCGCGTCGCCCAGCGCGCGCACCGCCTCGAGCGCCGCCAGCAGACCCAGGCACGCCAGCAGCCATGCCTGCAGTCCCCACGCGCGCCGCCGCGCCCACCTCCGCGCCGCGCTCGCCGCCGCGGCCACGCCGCCGCCGCGCGAGCTGCTCGTGCTCGCCGTCGACGTGCTCGTCGTCCTGCTGCGCCGCGTCGCCTCGGCCCACGCCCACGCCGCCGCGCCGCGCTGCCGCACCAGCGTGCGCCGCCGCAGCGCGGCCGCGCCGGCCCACCCGCCCGCGCCGGCCCACGCCGCCGCCGCGCAGCCTCGCAGCGCGCGCTCCATGCCCGCGAGCGCGGCTGGCCGACGAGGCCTGCGTCGGGGTTCTGGCCGCGGCCAGGCTCGCGACCGTCGTCCTCCACGTCCTCCACGCGAAGACCGCGGCGCCTTGATGGATGTGAGCGAGCGCCTTGATGTCAGTAAGCGCGCCTCGAGCACCTCGAGCGCCTCAAAGGCACCGCCAGGCTCTCGTCGGTCAGGGCACGGTCGAGCTCGCGACGGTGGCGTACGACCATGGAGGCAGTTGTCGATGTTCGTCTTGACAGTGAGGAGGAGCTCGTCACGTCGACGACAAAGCTGCGACGTTCTCGGTGACCGGGGCGGAGTTCGCAGGGCAGAACATATGGTGATGACCTCTTGACCTTAGTTTGCAAACTGTGCAGGTCAGAACGCATGGTGACGACCTCCTGACCTAAGTTTGCAGGGCAGCAAGCAACAGGCCAACCACGTCAAGAAGTGTCCTTCCTCATCGCGTACATGCCGAGCTTCTGCAATCGCTCCACGAGCGCCTCTCCCTCCTCCTCCTCCACGGTGCCCTTGTCGCTCGCCCACCTCACGCTCTCGACGCTCTTGGCCGATGGTCTCTTCGCAGCCAAGCCAACGCCCGAGCCAAAGCACGGCATTCGCGTCTCTTCGTGACGTCCCTCAAGCCGTCGGCCTCGGTCTCGGCGCCGCCGCTCAGCTCGAAGGTCTGCTTGGCCGACGCTTGGCCGCCGGGCCGGGTTGGTGGTTAGCTGATCTCACGTGAGTGAGTTCGTCGTTAGGCGTGGCAGCGGGCAGCGGCGGCAGAGCGAAATCAGATCATCCGAGCGAAATCAAGAGGTTGCTGGCGGCGGCGGCGGCGGCGGCGGCGGCGGTAGCGCGGCGCGGGGAGGATGGAGGCGGAGGAGGAGGCGGAGCAAAAGGGCGTGGCGGATGAGTACAAGGTGTGGAAGAAGAACACGCCGTTCCTGTACGACCTGGTGCTGACGCATGCGCTGGAGTGGCCGAGCCTGACGGTGCAGTGGCTGGAGCGCAAGAGCAAGTTCCCGGACAAGGACTACTCGGAGCAGGAGCTGCTGCTGGGCACGCACACGGCGGAGGGCGCGCAGAACCACCTGCTGATCGCGCGCGTGCGGCTGCCCAAGGAGGACGCGAGCATCGACGCGCGCAAGTATGACGACGAGCGGGGCGAGCTGGGCGGCTACGGCGGCACGGCGAGCAAGGTTGAGGTCAAGGTACGCATCAACCATGACGGCGAGGTGAACCGCGCGCGGTACATGCCGCAGGACGACTACATCATCGGCACCAAGACGAACAAGGGCGAGGTGCACGTCTTTTACGTGCGCGACCACGAGTCCACGCCGGCGGGCGACGGGCCCGCGCAGCCCAACGTTCGCTGCGCCGGCCATGACAAGGAGGGCTACGGCCTGGACTGGAGCTCGCTGCGCGAGGGTCACGTGCTCAGCAGCGCCGACGACGGCTCCATCTGCCGCTGGGACATTCGCGCCGCAGCTGACTCTGTCACGGGTGCCGTGGCGCCGCTCAACAAGCTCGCCGCGCACAACGGCTCGGTGGTGGGTGACGTGCAGTGGCACTGCAAGCACCCGGACCGTTTCGGCTCCATCGGCGACGACGGAGCGCTCTGCCTCTGGGACCTGCGCGCGCTGGGCGAGGGCACGGCGCAGCCTGCGTCCTCGGCGCAGGCGCACGCGGGCGGCGGCAATACGCTCTCCTTCTCGCCCTTTCACGACTTCCTCATGCTCTCCGGCGGCAGCGAGCACGTTGTCAAGCTCTGGGATATGCGCAAGCTCTCCGCGCCCTTGCACGCCTTCGAGGGCCACAAGGACGACATTTACAAGGTCGAGTGGGCGCCCTTTAGCGAGGCCATCATGGCCTCGTGCAGCGCCGACCGCCGCGTCATGGTCTGGGACTTGAGTCGCATTGGAGAGGAGCAGGCTGCCGAAGACGCCGCCGACGGCGCGCCCGAGTTGCTCTTCATTCATGGCGGCCACACCGCCACGGTCTCGGACTTTTCCTGGAACACCAACGACCCTTGGGTCATCTCCAGCGTCGCCGAGGACAACGTCGTACAGGTCTGGCAGATGGCCGAGAGCATTTACGCGGACGAGGCCGCGGACGCTAACGATGCCAAGCTCGCCGACAGCGACTTGGAGTGAGCGAGCATGAGCGCGAAACAGCAGGGTGGTGGCGTGCGGGAATGGAGAATGGAGAAGGCACGTCGTGGCGGCATGAAATGAAGAAAGAAAGAAGAGACAGAGACAGAGACAGAGAGAAAAAAGGAAAGAGAGGCCGCATGTGGTTGGGTGGGGAAGATTGGGCTTCTCCAGAAGCTAGCTAGACAAGCGCGCGGTCTCGCGCAAGCCAAAAGCACACGTGTTGGTTGATCAAACAAAAGAAAAAGATTCATCATGTTCATACTAGCGCCGCGCGGCGCGGCGCGGCAGGGCGCGGCGCGGCGGCAAAAGGGCCTGAAATCAATCAATAGACGCAGGACAGCTCGCGACGCTTGGCCGCGTCTTTGTCAAAGGGAAAGACGTGGCGCAGAATCGCGTCAGCGACGGCCGTGACGGACTCCTCGAGCACGCGACGACGGCGATTGGTCAGGTCAAAGACCTTGTGGATGTCAAACCACGGCAAATTGCTCCTGTCCATGGGCACGGCCGGGTCGAGACGGGCGGCGAGGAGCGCGTCGGAGGTGCCGCGCTGTTCACGCGCGAGTTCAAAGGCGGTCTTGCAGTGGTTCTTCGGCACGTTCTTGAGAAAGGCAGCCTCGCGGGACTTGCCGCTCTCGCGCAGCTTGCGGGTGTACGCGAGCGAGAGGCAGCAGAGCACGACGTGGGACTCGTTGATGGCCTCCACGTGGTCCGGCCCGAAGGAGTCGTCCTCGAGCATGATACACTCGAGTCCATGCACCTGTGTCAGCTCGTCAAAGAGCTCCTGCGCGTACTCGCGCTGCGTACCACTGATGCGGTCGTAGCCGCGGCTCCGCAGCAGGCAGACATCGTACTTCATGCGCACGCGCGTCTCGAGCTTGGCAATACAGTAGATGAGCACCTGCGCCTCGCGTGCGTTCAGTGAGCCCTCCCGAAACTTGGCGTACAGCTTGCAGAGCAGCTGCGCCGTACGCAGGTCCGAGCCTTTGAGACCAAAGACGTCCACAAGCTCATCAGAGTTGGTGAGGTCCAGCTGCGCGCGACCCTTGAGCAGGGCAAGCTGCTCCAGGTACCAAAGTGCCTCGTCCGGAGATACCATCACCTCGCCACTGCCGCGCTGGAGGAGGATGCGCAGGTCAATGCGCATCTGCTGCTTGAACATCCACAGGTCCTCGCCGTTCATGCCAATGCCCACGCGCACGCGCGCCTGCAGCACCGCCGGCGGAAACACCGTTCGGTACAGCGTCTCTGCATCCTGGAGCTTGAAGCGCATCTGCGCGTGCAGGCCATATCGCGGCACGTCGATGGGCGACACCTGACGGACAACCAGGAGCCGCAGCGCCACCTGGCCGTTCTCGTCGGGCCGCGCCAGCTCCTGGCGCGTCACGCCCCAGCGCGGGTCCGTCGACAGCACGAACTCGTACCGCGGGAGATTGCCAAAGCCGCCCAGGAGAAAGTCCAGGCGCCGAAGCACCTGCGCCAGCACGCGGCGCAAGATCACGGGCGACTCATTCGCGTCGCGGCCCGACGTCGACTCGGCACGCAGGTGCAGACGGCCGCGCCGGTCGGCGTCCTGCGCCCACATCACGCTCACGTTCACCGGGTCGTACTGCGTGCCTAGCTTGTCGGCGCGACCCTCGAACTCCACCTCCCCATGCACGTAGTGGTCGTTGAGCTCGCGGATGCTCATGAGGCCGTGCAGCTTGGCCACGAGACGCGAAAAGAGCCCACTCGGTGCCGCCGAGGCAAACTCGAAGTGCCAGTGCGCCGCATGCGAGACCGACAGGGCCATGAGCCGCGACAGACTTGTGCGCAGCGAGGACCGCTCCGAACGCGGCTGCAAGCTGCGCAGCGCCTGCTGCTCCGTCGCCGACCGCCGCTGATCGTGGCCCGCAAGCATCTCGAAGAGCTGCGGCACACGGAAGGACCGCGAGGTCAGCACCAAATCTGCGGCCTCGGTCACGTTGCCAGCGAGCGCCTCCTCCAGCTCCTCGTCCAACTCGCCGCCCGCCGCAGCTACCTCGCACAGGACATCCAACTCGCACAGCAAGTCCAGAAACAGCGTGCGGTCCGCCTCGGACAGATCCCCCCACTGGCCAACGCCCGCAAGGGGAAAGGTGCACAGGAGGTCCTCCTGCAGGATGCACATCTCCTTGAGGATGTCCAACATCGCCAAATTCCCCAAATTCCCCTCCTTCTCCTCGGAAGCACCCTCGTCGCCGCCGATCTGGCTGTTCGCGTCCGCATCCTCCAGGGCTGGCGCTTGGCCCTCGTGTTGGAAGATGGACCGCATCATGGCCAGGACCATGCTGGGCCGCGTGATGATCACCTCGCGGACGCGCGCCGCGCTGCTGCTCACCGCGCCGCCGATCGTGGACATCTCCAGCCATACGACCGCACCCAGCTCGTGCAGGAGGCGCAGCGCCACATGAAAGCCGCCCTCGTTGTCATCAAAGCCCGCCTCCTGGCGCGCCGCGGTGAGGTCCAGAACCGCAGGACCCTCCTCGTCGGCGTGGCCGCGCAGGTACTTGGCCAGCGCGGCGTACGACGCAGGCACGCGCAGCGCCAAGCCCAGCTCCGGGTCGCGCGCCAGGTCGGCGAGCACATCGCTCAGCGCGCACAGGCCGTCGCCGAAGTCCTCGTCTCGGGCGCTCACGACGAAGAAGGCCTCTTGCGCCAGCCGCAACGGCCTCACGGCGCCGCACACGCCACGCCCGGCGTCCTTGCGCGCCTCCTCGGCCAGCTGCTCGAGCAGCTCGTCGTACCGGAAACGCAGCAGCTCCATGCGCGCTGACGCCTCGTACGAGCCGAGCTGGTCGCCCTTGGTGCCGACCACACACAGTAGCGACCGATGCATCTGCACCGACATGACGCGCACCCAGTTGCCCACGAGCGCGTCGAAGCGTTCATCGTCAACCTCATCTTCATCGCCCAGCTCCGTCAGGTCCACGACCAGGACTACCACAGCCCGATTCGCCAGGAAGCGGGCGTGGGTCAGGTACGGCTCGGCCTCGCGACCGTAGTCGAAGATGGCAATGGGCGGCGCCGAGGCGCGCTCGTCGCCTTGCAGCTCGCTCGCCACGAGGCCCACCGTGCTCGGCGGCGCGTCCTCACTTTCTTCGTCCTCGTCGAAGTCGACGTCCTTGCGGAAACGACTCTGTACAGGCCGATTGGATCGCACGGGCTTGGTCGGCGCCTCGCTCGTGTCGTCATCTTCCTGCTCCTCCTCCTCATCATCATCATCATCATCATCACCAACGACGGTGTCCTCCTCCTCCTCGACCGCTTCCTCGGCCGCTTCCTCGTCCTTGCCTTGCTGCGGGCCGCCGCGGGCAGGCGCTAGGCTGCGCTGAAGTGCCTGGACCAGGCTCGTCTTGCCAGCGCCCTTGGCACCCACCACGTGCACTTTGAGGTGCGTGATTTCGCCCAGCTTGCCCTTGAGCAGGTCGCGAAAGTACTGCTCCGTGTTGAGCGCGCTGTACGGGCGGTCCGACTCCAAAATCTCCTCGGGCACCATCTCCGGCTCGGCACCCTGCTCGCGGAACCGCGCGCCGGTCTCCACGGCTACCTCCACGCGGCGGTCGTTGCTCGCCACGTCATGTTCGACGCGGGCGCCACCGCAGAGGGAAAGAAAGATGCAGTCTGCCAGACGAATGGCCGGGTTCTTGTGCAAGTCGAGCACCTCCAGGGTCGAGTTTAGGAGGATCTGCTTGGCAAGCGCGCGCGCGCCTCCGTGCTCGATACCGTTCTCGCGCAGGTCGAGCGTGCGGAGGGACTTGTTGATGCCAAACATGCACGAGAGCGCATTGGCGCCGTAGTCACCGATGCCGTTGTACCAGAGCCCGAGCTTGGCGAGGCCTGAGTTGTCCGCAAGACCCTCGGCGAGCGCGGCCGCACCCTCGGCGCCAACCTGGTTGCCGTGAAGCGAGAGCTCCTTGAGCGCGAGGTTGCGCTGAAGCATCTGGGCGAGCTGGATTGCGCCCAGGGCGTCCGCCGAGTTCCACGCCAGGTTCAGGACCTCCAGTGCGCCGTTGTCCACCAGAGCGTCGGCGATGCGCTGGACGCCCTCGCTGGTGATGTGGTTGCCCTCAACGTGCAGCTCTCGGAGGTGCCCGTTGGCGCTCAGCATCTCGGCAAGGGCCTCGGCGCCATCGTTCTTGATGCGGTTCTCGTCCAGGATAAGGACTTCCAGCGAGGTGTTGCTGGCGAGAACTGCGCCGAGCGCCTTGATGCCGTCCCCGGTGATCTGGTTGCGGCTCAAGTTGAGGTGCGTGAGCGTCGTGTTGGACGCGAGCAGCTGGTCCGCCAGCACGCTCATGCCGTCCACGTCGCCGTCGGGGCCCTTCACGGCAGTACCTAGGTTGTTGGTGGCCAGGTTGAGCGACTCTAGGCTGCTGTTGCCAGCGAGCGCCACTGCAAGCTTCTCGGCGCAAAGGGCGCTCAGGTCGTTGACCTGCAGGCTGAGATGCGGGCGCGAGGTTGCGCAAGTTAGTGCGACTGCACGCTGCAGGCTGGCCAAGCAAGGAGAAAAAGGGCGTGCAACGTACTCGAGCTCCACGATCGCGCTCTGGGGCCCGAGGGCGGCGCCAAGCTTCTCGATACCCTCCACGCCCAGCGCGTTGGTCGGGACGCTGTAGGATAGTGTCTGCGTCAGCGGGCGAGCCAGCAAGCGAGCGACCGAGCGAGACACGGAACGTACCTGAGCTTGCGAAGTTTGGGATGGGACTTGATGGCCCCGGCCAGGGCTGCGAGCGCCTGGAGCATCTCCGTCGAAAGCGCGAGCGGAGTCCGCTGCACGGGCGAAGTACTGTGGGTCGGCGCGCAATCGTCAGCTCCATCCGCTCGTGAGCGCGAGCCGCTCGTGATCGGCGAGCGCGAGGCCTTGTTGCTGCTGCTGCTCGCGCACGCACCTGGATTGCTGGGTGGTTCGCCAACCAAAGTTGGTGAAGCGACGCGACTTGAAGCGGGCATCCGCCCGGGGTCTGCACGGATGGCGTCAGTGCGGTTCAAGGTGACGTAATGGAAAAGGGCGAGCGTGGGAGGGAGCGGTCAACGTACGCCTTTTGAAGCGCCGAGTAGTCGAGGCGGCCATCAAAGTTGCCCGAGCCAAGACTATCCCAATCACACCTCTATGCTTACTCGTATCCGCCTACCACGCGGGGGTCCCTCGGTGACGCCCGGCACAGGGGGCACTAAAGCGTATTAAGAGGGTACTTTACTCCCGATTTGCTCCAAAAAAGTGGCCTAGAGTCTGGCGAAGTTAGTTCCGCATTCGATCAAAAACGCAGCGATGGGGCCGAGCTTGAAGAGGCCCACTCGAAGCGACCCAAGGCTCCTGCCCCCTATTCATTTTGGCCGAAGGCGTGGTGGTTAGGATGAGATGAGCTCGGCAGTTCGCCCAGAGCGGCTTTGGGGGGAGCTCGCGCGCGACTTCGTCGCGGAGCGCGCTGGAGCCGCAGGCGCTGCGGCGCGCGGCTGCAGGCGGCCCTGGCGGGTGCCTTGTGCCTGCTCTCAGCTCGCACGCCCCTGCCGCAGCGCTTGGACGTGGAGTCGGGCCCGCACTGCGACATCATGGCATCGGCGAGGCCTAACCACCGCGTGGAGGACGACAGCGACAGCGACAGCGACAGCGAGTTCGTGCCCCTGGACAAGCGGGACACAGGGGACGAAGACGAAGAAGGAGAGGAGCTTGGCGACTAGGATGCGCGTGCTGAGGCCGCTGCGCTGCAAGACTTCGTAGACTGACTTGCGTTGGTCGTCGAACCGACGCGTGGTGCGAGTGCATGTTCGAGGTCGGCCTCATTCAGCACAAGACCGTTCCGGGGCTCGCAGTCTCGCCGGATGGAGTCGCTCGCGTCCGGCTTCCAGGCGCGGAGTGCGACGCATCGTCAGTACTATGCAGCGTCGAGATCAAGACGCGCGTCGCGCCTGGAGGCGCGGTAGACGCACGTATCGTGAGCACCCAGATGAACACGTGGGGGACGAGACTTGGTGGAAGGCCATACCTGCCGAGCACCGCGCGCAAGTCTTGCACCAAGCTGTGGTCCTCCAAATCGATCACGTGCTCTACGTTGCTGCCAGCACGAGTTCGTGTTTGTACGCCTGCCTCGTTGAAGTGCCTCCGGACGCCCGGCTCGCCATGGAGCGCGCTCTGAAACCGTGGGCGGACAAGCTCACGACATGGGCGCACCAGAGCATCGACAGCGGGTGCGCCGCCCAAGCCACCTGCCATCTTCGGCGAGGAGGAGGGGGCGGTGCTGAGCTCGCACTTCCGGCTGTGGCGCGCCATGCGCAAGCTTGTCGCTCTGAAGGGGCCCATGCGGCCCGTGCATGTCATCAAGTGCTTACCGCAGGAGCTATACAACGTCGCAAAGGGCGGCGTCGACGGAAGCACACAGTACGTGGAGCAGATCACCAACACGCAGTGCATGAATCTGAGCTGCGACCAGAACATCGCGTTGCGCACGTACAAGCAGCTCGTTGTCAACGCCATCGTGGTCTACCGCTACTTACAGGCTGCGAGGAAGAGCAACCTCGAAGACAGCGACGGGCTAAAGGCCCTCCGCGACAAGGTGAACCGCTCTGAAGCGCTCAGCACTGTCTCGTTCCGCCTCACTGTCGACATGGTCCGTCACGTCTACAGGAGCAGGCAGCTCGATACGGCGCAGGTGGAGTTCAACATGCAG
This sequence comes from Thraustochytrium sp. TN22, assembly GCA_013306675.1. Taxonomy (NCBI): domain Eukaryota; class Bigyra; order Thraustochytrida; family Thraustochytriidae; genus Thraustochytrium; species Thraustochytrium sp. TN22. The sequence continues at coordinate 6,380 of JABLUY010000306.1, read as the reverse complement.
CCAAGCATGCCCAAGCCCACTGGGCTCACCAGGGAAGCGGCGAGGGACCTCGTGACCGCCGGTAAGCGCAAGCGAACCCCCGAGTTGCAGAAGTTCTTCAACCACGGCCAAGCCCGCGACATCCGCCTCGATGCCGCACTGCAACATGACTCAGAGGCAGCGGGAAAGGCATCCTTCAACGCCAACAACAAGAGGATTCCCGCCAAGCGGCTCTGCGTCATCTGCGGCAAGCAAACGCACCGTCGTTGCACCATCTGCGGTGTGCCTCTGCACGTGTTCATGAGAAAGAATGAACGCACAACCTGCTTTTCCAAGTGGCACACGCGCGTGCGCGTCGAGCCTCACGAAGGCTTCAAGAAGCGCAAGACAAACGTCAACGGAACACCTTCGCCCATTTGCCTCGATCATGTCGATTCGAGCAGCGCCAGTGCCTCGTCCGGTACCCCTACAGCGCAGAGCAGGAACGACCACGTAGCCCAAGCCAGCTACACCGACACCCCATCAAGCCATAGTTCAAGATCCTCTCGCAGCAGCCTCAGCACGAGTCCATCGTGCCCTTGATGCAGCCCAAGTTGGCCTCAGCATCCGCACAGGCCAGTCGGAAGTGACCAACACTTTACGCTTCCATACAAACCCAGTAGTTGAAAGTTCCAAAAATGATTAGAATCATGATAGCAACAGGTCAGTCGAGCGCAAGCAGGAGAGCCGATTTACTAGGGATAATATGGCTATCCTGATTAAACTCCGTCTAGGGCGATGGGATTGGGCTATGGGAGTGTGCGTCAGCGATCCGAGGGCACGGCGTGGGTGATGCGAGAGCGACCAAACGTACTCGAGCTCCTCTAGTGAGGTGTTCTGGCGGAGCCCATCGGCGAGCGCGTTGATGCCGGCCGCGCCGAGGTCCGAGTACCGCAAACTGCGCGCGTGAACACACCGTCAGAGCTGAGGCCACGCGAGATGCGCCACAGGAGAACGCCATGGGGCTGGCGCGCACGTACTTGAGGATCTGGAGCTGCTTGCCCGTGAGCACATCGCGCCAGAGGTCGGCTGACTCGGAGCCGAACTCGTTGGAGCCCAGGCTGCGTGCACAAGGCGCAAGCAAAATCATACGTGAGTGAGAAAGTCTGTCCTGTCTCGGCGCCCGCTCCCCGCCGCCGACAGTACGTACTGAATCTCGCGCACAGAGCTCGCGGTCAGGTCGTCGTGCAGGGCCTTTAGCCCCTTGTAGCTGAGGTGGTTGAAGTCGAGCCTGCGCCGTGCGTCACGTCAGTCGCCGCCTGAGCCCTCCCTCCCCATCTTCCCTCTCTCCTCCCTGCCTCCCGCCCGCGCAGACTCACCGGAAGACCTTGACCTGGGCGCCGTGCCTGGCCAGCTCCTTGTGCAGCTTGACGGCGCTCTTGTCGTCCAGGCGCTGGCCGCGTAGGCTGTCGCGTTGCACCACGTGTGCGCGGTTGCTGTCAGTGGCCCTCGCTCGCGCCAGCCGCCCTCGCGCGCGTTCGAAAACCTAAGGCCCAAGGAAAGCAAGCCAACCTACTCCACGACGCCGTCGGCCGGGTCCGCGAGCGCGGCCGCGATCCGCGCCTCGCGCTCCTGCGCCATGCCGCCCGCTCCTTCGCGCTCTGCTCCGCTCTGTTCGCCCGCGGCGGCGCCCACGCCCGCGGCACGCGCGGTTGAGAATGAGTGTTTGAAATGAAACCTGTTTGAAAATGGACGCCACGCGCGGCCGGGCGCCCGCGCTTGAGAAACGCGGCCAGCCAGCCAGCCGGCCAGCCAGCGGGCCAGCGGGCCAGCCGCCGCGCGAGCGAGCGGCCAGGGAGCAGGCCGCTGCCGCGCGCAACCGACCGCGTGACGCGGCGGCGGCGCCGCGGGAGTCGGGCCGCACACGCGCCGACGACGCCGAGCACGGCACGTTTGTCAAGTTGCACCCATTTTTTCGGGGCGCGCCAACTCGTGCACGAAGAAGACCTGCGCCAGGAAGCCGTGCACGGCAACTAAGGTCTTCATGTGCAGGACTTGGGAACTCGTACGTCTGGTTGATACGGTTTGATACGTACCAAGTACAGCGGACACCGGATCAGTACCGGTCAGGCTGCTGATTGTGAGGTGCCATGGTCGTATCAACCGCCCCGGCAGGGGTACGGCGGGGTCATGGTCGCGGGCCTTCGTGGCGGCGAGGAGACGACGGTGCCTCGTGCCTGCGGCCGAGGGAACTGTGCGGGGCACCGCGAGCGCGAGAGGTCCTTCGGGTCCTTGGGGCGGTGCTGTCCAGTGCAGGGCCGGGGAAAGGACTTGAGCAGAAAAAGCCGCTGGCTGGCTGCGTGGGCGCAGTCGATCTGTGAAGCCACACACCTAGCCTTACTGCAGCGAAGCCTCGCTTTGGCCTACCAGGAAGTCACTGGTACTGGAGATGCAAAGCCGTTGCACGTCGAAGCCTCAGATCCCCGCGCACTGTAAAGCTGAACGACTGTCTGCCAGTGCACTGGAGTGCTCAGCAAACGGGCATGGCACCATGCCTTTGGCAAGCGAGTGCCCTCTGGCGGTAGTGCAGAGCCGAGAAAATGAGAGCAGAAGGGCTTGAGCAGAAAAAGCTGCTGGCTGTGTGGGCAATCTCGTGCACAGTCGATCTGTACACACCTGACTTTACATCTGCAGCGAAGCCTCGCTTTTGCCTAAGATAAATTACTGGTCATGGAGAGGTCCTTTGAATTTTTCAAATCCGTTCGTTGCACGTCAAAGCCTCAGTTCTCCCGCACTGTAGAGCTGAACGACTGTTTGCCAGTGCACTGGAGTGCTCAGCAAACGTTTATCGCACCATGCCTTTGCTTCGCGACCACCTGGTGCGCTCGGAGGCGACCACGTATCTGGAGGTGGACGGCTTCGAGGACAGTCACGTGTATGATGTCCTCGAGAAGACACGCGTGGTGCTTATGTGGGCAGGCTTTCTCGCATGCCTGCTGGTGAATGTACTCCTCGCAATGCTCGCGCCTCGCGTCAAGCGCAACAAAGCGCAGCAGCAGGCCTTTCGGTACGTGGTCGGGCACATGGTCCTTGCCCTTGCCACGTGCGTGTTTGGGCTCATTAGCGTCATGTACAGCTCGTACGAGTGGAACTGGGCCGCGTGCTGCGCGTCCGGCACTCTCGGGCCGACAGCCTACATCGCAGCACACGTGTGCACGTCCTTCCTCCTCGTGCAGCGTGCCAATATTCATGCACATGACAGGAACCCACGCGTTCAGCTCGTGCGCACCTTTGTGACGCGAGCGGTCAAAGTCATGCCATTGGCGACGTTTATCGGTAGCACTGTTGTACAAGGACGCATCCTCCCGAACGGCATGTGCGTGTACAACTATCCGTCGGCGATGATTATGATACTCGCGGCCCTCGACAATGGAGTCTCCGGGGGCTTGCTCTTCCTCTTCGTGCACGCCGTAGGCCAGCATACGAGGAGCATGCAGCATGCCAAGATTTCGTGCGCGAGCAGTGAGCGCCTGCGCAAAACCGCGCGGAAGAATCTGTTTTGGGGGAGCTGGATGATTCTCTCCACCATGGTCACGCTCGGTGTGCCGGGCATGATCTCAATTTGGTCCGACCTCGCTGGAATACCCGGTAGCAAGGCTTACCTGAGGCTCGTGGACTGGCTGCTACTGCCGACGGACATCATCCTCAACATTATCGGCGTCTTGAGCATTTCGAAGTCGCTCTGGGTCCCTCCCAAAGTCTCGTCAGCATCGACAATTCGATCGTTTCGTGGGGGGCGCAAAAGTGAGGGCGGCGGCTCCTCGTTCGGAACTCGAAGCGCCGATGGAAGCATACGGCAGACCGCTCGTGAGCGTGTCCCCAGTCAAACTCAAGGCGACCTGAACCGGGCAGATCTCACTGTCAGCACTCACTAACTGAGGCTGGCTGATAACCTCGAGTTTGACGACAAATGAACAAGTGCTGGCTCGCGAGCGTGAAGCTTCGCTCAAGAAGCACAAAGAAAGCGCCCTCTCGAGGCCGCCAGGCGAGGAGCGTTTGCATGGCAACCACTGAGAAGCCATGTCTGGCGCACGATTGGGCGTCTGCCGAGGCGGTGGTGTGAGCTCCTCGCAGGCGGACCGTTGGTGGAGAGCTCATGCCGGGGTCTGTCTTATGGGGTGAATACAACGGTGGGAGTGATCGCCAGCTGCGAGCGCAGCTGTGAGTGGTCTGAGCTCGACCCTGGGCGCCTCATCGTCCTGTCGCACCTTTGATGGTCTCGAGATCTTAAGGTGCAGGTGAGATCTTGTAGGGCCCCGATCGCGTTGCTGCACGTCATGCGCTGCAGCCTGCCAGTGTGCCGGATGTTCTTTGTTGGGACGCTCCTCCGCTCGTGGACCTTGCTGCACTCCGTCTTTCCCTGAGATGAGGCGTGCGTCCAAGCCGGCCGATCGCAGCACATCATGTGCGCCCCATGTGCGCCCCATCCCCTTCCGCGGTTGAGGTATCACTGTACTACGGCGTCTCCTAGCTAGAAAGCTCTCGCACTACTGTCAGCTGTTCCACAAGACAAGCTGTCGGAAGATAAGCTGTCGTACCTAAGACTTCGGGCTGGAGGGGTCATGGGAAATCAGCGGCAGCGCAGCGAAGAAGGCTGACAGTTCCTGTCAACGAGATTGAGGTGAATCATTTGTTTCATGCAGAAGCCCTTTGCTATTCTGGCGAGCCGCCTACGCAATTTACTGCTGCTTCTTCAAGTTCCCCGGCTCAACCGTAACACACAAACAACATCACAAAACAGTAAATCACAGCAGATGACATCATGCCTTTGCATTTCCAAGAGCCTGCACTCACTGTGTCAAAGCTTGCCTCGACAAAGTCGGCAAGGCTTGCCTCAACAAAGTTGGCAAGGCGGCGCCCTCCCCGGGCCGTCCGCCGCAGTGACTCGCGTGCGCCGGCGCCGCTCAACGGATCGCAAGTGGCCTTTCCAGTGCATCCGAATGAACACCAAATGCCGCCAGGAATGCGAACTCCCGCGAACCCGGGCCAAGCGCGAAAACAGGCGACCGGGTGCTGAGCTGGGGCGAAGCACCAGGCGCAGCGCTAGGGCGCAGCGCTGGGGCGCAGCGCGGGGACGCAGCGCTAAAGCGGGGCGCAGCTGGGCGCAGCATTGCGCGCGCGCAGTACTGGCGCAAGGCGTGGTAGGATGTCATCGTTCTTTCATCAATACCTGTCCTGGTCCATCGAGGACGTATACCTGTCGCTACCGGATGGCTACGAGGAGGACGTCGTCGCGTTCCAGCGAATGAGACTAGCTATTCATGTCTGCGTCTTCATGAGCAGCTTCGTTATGCTTGCCGCGCTGGTGCGAATATGGGTCACGAGCTGTGGGCAGAAGCGAGCGCGCAGCGCGTCTCAGAAGAAGGTGCAGCGCGCCATTTTGATTTACCTCATTGGTTGTCTCACCATCAATTGCTTCATGGAGTGGATAGCAATCCCCGTGGAATCGGTGAAAGCAGCTCTGCAGTGTCGGGCCCTTGGCGTGACCGCGCCAGTTATCTTTGGTACAGCTCATTGTGCGACGTACACTGTCTTCTTGCTGCGGTCCAGGATCCAACGTGGCGATATCCTGTCGCGAAGGGAGAGGCTTCTCAATGCATATCTCGCCAAGGCAATATATGTGCTCCCATTAACCCTCTTGCTCAATACATGCGTGAGTAAAGGCAGACTGCTTCCCAACAACGTTTGCGTTTTCAACTATCCATGGCCGTCCATGCTCTTCTTTTCCATCTTTGACACCTCGATGTCGACCGGCTTTCTGTACCTCTTTTACGCTGCGGTGAAGCGCCATGCACATTCCGCACCAGGCGTCAACCGGTCAAGCGCAAGCCAGCAGCGCATCATGGAGATTGCTCGGACCAACTTTTTCTGGGGTTCCTTCACTATCTTCACCACGTGGATTGTGTACACGCCTCCAGCGGTGGTTGCCATCCTGCGGCAGACGGACGTGCTCCCTGCAGACAAGTATCACTTCCTGATTCTCGATCAGCTTCTCGGCCCATTGAACGTGATCTGCAACACCGTGGGCCTTCTCGCTATCACTGCCTCGGTGCGTCGAAGCAAGTCGCGCACTGCGCCAACATCCTTCTTCTCTCGATCATCAAAGCATCGCCCAACCCTTCGCGCAGCTGTGGCGCCTGCTGACGGCCACACGATGCTCTCGAACTCGAACTTGGCAACCCGATTGCCGCAAGAAGGCATGTCCCAAGTCTCCGAGATACCGACCTCCGGCGGCGCCTCGGGCGGCGCCTCGTTGCGCCATCTTCCAATGTGAGGTTCTTCTCGATTCGCCACGTGCCTTTTTTTAAATTAACACCGAGTCAGTGGTATTCGTAGTAGGCGTTTGTGTGGACCTTTTGGAG
>JABLUY010000305.1:0-37150 GCA_013306675.1 Thraustochytrium sp. TN22 | reverse complement strand
GGCCGCGCGCGCGGGCGGCGGCGGCGGCGAGGGGGGCCCGGGCGGGGCGGGCGGCGCGGACGCGGGCGCGGACGCGGACGCGGCGGCGCGAGGGGAGGTGGCGGCCGCCGCGGCGGAGGCGGCGGCGGCGGCGACGCTGGGCGCCAGGCCGACGCGCAGGAGGCCGCGCGAGCTGGAGGGCGCGCAGCGCGTGTTCAACCCGCCGTCGCTCATGGACTGCTGCCTGGCGGCCATCGGAGAGAGGCCGAATGAGGCGGTCTTGCAGCATGACTTGTACGGCATGGGCGAGGTGCTGCTCGGCAGGATGATCCTCGCCATCGTGGAGCGAGGGAACCTGACCATCCCGCTCGTGCGCCGGTTTGAGACCGTGGCCAAAGAGGAGGGCCATGACATGATCGCGCGCTTTGTGGACGAGCTTGACATCTTCGCGGCCATCTGACTGAAAGGCTAGCTCTAAGTTGGAGCTTGCTGCTAGCTAGCTAGCTAGCGTGGGGCACTCTTGTGGTAGAGGCGGTCGGGCCTCACGGTCAGCCGGTCGGGCCTCACAGTCAGCCAGCGCGGCGCTGGCTACACGAGGGCGCGCTGGGCGGCCCCGTCTCGGCGCTGGCGCTGGCGCTCGAGCCGCATGCGGAGCCCGTTGAAGCGCTCGAACTCACGCCGACTGCTCTGACCCCGAGCCAGCGCCTGCAGCGCGGTGATGGACCGCCAGTGCCGTACCGCCTCGCCCCGCGCCAGGCTGCCTCGAAACACGCGCTGGATCTCGGTGGCCGCCGCGCGCCGCCGCAGGTGCGTCTGCGCGAGTGCGTCCACGGTGACCTCGACCCATTGCTCCAAAACGCGCCGCAGCCGCAACCTGCGCCCGAGTTGCGCCGCGGCGCGCCGGACCCGGATGCGGCCCGTCGTTTGCCGCCACCGCTCGAACCACGGCTGCGCGCACATGACAATGAGGCGCCGCGTGCCGCGGGCGCGGCAGTCCGAGCGCTCGCGCATGAGGGCCCGCCAAGCGGCCCAGACGCGGCGCTCGCGGCGCAGGTGAAGCGCCTCCATGACGGAGCGCGCCCGCCGCCGCGCGGCGACCTGTCGCCTCCACGCGGAGAACGCCTCGCGGACATCAGCCGAAGCCTGCGCCTCGCGCGCCCGGAGCGATCGCTGCTGCGCGCCACGGCGCGCCGCCGCGACGCGGCGCGCCTGGACGCCGCGACACCTCGCCTGGAAGGCAACCACCAGCTGCTCTCGTCGCTGCTGACGCCGCGCAGCCAGGCCCTGGAACCACCGCGTGAGGTTGCGAGAGGCGAGCTTGACGCGAAACGCGAGCGCCGCGCCGGGCCGCTCCAGATTCGCGTCCTCGAAGCCGCCGTAGCGCGCATAGAGCTCGCGGTACAGCAGCGCGTCCTCGAGCTGCTCTCGGGCGAGCGCGACCTGGACGCCCCTCCGTGCGAGCGCCTCCGAGTCGCCCTGCCCGTGCCGCGGCGTTTCTCCCAGGGACGTCACGGGCAGCGAGGCCTGCTCAGCGCCGGTATCTTCATCGTCGAGGCCGGCGCGAGCCCACGCCATGCAGGCCTCGAACTCACTGTTCATGGCGTCGAGCATGGCGGCGCGCGCCTCGAGCTCGTACGCTTGCGTCTGCCAGTCGGCGAACGCTGGCGCGTGCCCGCGCCGCAAGCGAACGAGGACGTCATCGGCCGACCGAAATGTCAGCCCTGCGACGGTCCCGCGCACGACCGCGCCGTCCGCGAGGAGCAGGTCCTCCTCGCGGCCGACCTTGTAGCGCCCTGCGTGCCGTGAGTGCACCACAACGCTGGCGGGCGCGTCCCGCGTCTCGCTTTCAAAGTGCTCTCGCGATCTGCGCAGACTGCGCAGCCCCCTCGTCTGCCCGGCGCTGCCGGCTTCCTTGGCACTGCGCATCGCCGTGCGCATGCGCGCCCGCACGCAGGCGTCATGCCTTTTCGCTCGCCGCTGCGCGTCGCGCTGCTTCTCTTCAAACTCCCTCTGCAGCGCGAACACGCGCTTCTCGAAGTGCAGCGCCTGCAGCGACCGCACGTCCTTCCAGACGGCCTCGCGCTCCGACGCGCGCCGCCCGCCGCGCGCCAGCAGCTCCATCTCGCCGCTCGCCGCTCCCGGCCCTGCCTGCCTGCCTGCCTGCCTGCTGGCTGTACCTAGTCTCTTCCTCTGTATACAACCCCTATCTGCTCCTCGCTCCAGCTCTAGCTAGAGCCCCTGCCTGCCGATGCCGCGACCGGGACCGGGACGCTCTCGCTCTCGCTGGACTCGGACTCCGCGCCGGCGCCGTCGTCTAAGGTATCGGGGTACTGCCAAAGTCCGGGTCTCCAGACAGGCTAGAAAATAGTTCAAAATTCGGCCGATTTGCCGGTCGGCAGACCGCCAAATTCCGGGTTTCCCCCGGCGGGGGGGCAGGCTAGGAAGGGGGGACGGAGTGTTCCCGTCCCCCCGCCGACCGGCGATTTGGTAGTCCACAGGCTGGGAACTTGATGGTTTGGACTGCCAGATTGGCGGTTGCGGACAGCAATTATGGCAGTTGCCGTCTGAGCGTGGGGCAGTACGGAGCTGCAATTTTGCGACCAAATACTGTGCAGTATCCCAAAAAGCATTCGATGTATTTTTCTTTATGCCTACTGGTATGTCTCATGCATCGACTCATCGCCTTCTGATGTCACAGGGCAGCTGGTCGGCGGAGAGCTCTCACGAGGACTGTTCTTCGCGAGACGCTTGCCGCGGCGAGTCTTCTTGGATCTGCTGCTGTCCGAAAAGAGGCGACCATGTGCGTGAAGGGCAAGTACTTGGTGTGAGTCTTTGCGCAGACCTCTTCGAGTGGCTGGGTCGCGCCCACGCAACGACCACGCAAGCCTGTGCTCTGACCCTGAGCGCCGCCGTAAGTGGGTTACGTCGCGCGGCCCGAGCCAGAAGCGCCCGCGACTGTGGCTCGGAACCATACAACATCTGTCTTGTGGCATCCATTAGCCATGCCCAGCGCCATGCGAGCTCCTGCACAAGCACCAGCTCGAAGAGCTTCTGGCAGTGTTAGTGGCGAGACGGGTCCAGCAAACCCGACTAAAAGGAACAGTAGCTCCCCAGGCCGCATTGAGAACGACAACCTTAGGATTCAAGCCTGGCCCGACGTCACATTGTTCTCAGTCTGCGCTGTCGTCTGCGTCGTTATCGGAGCGCTCGTGGCGAGCCTCGTCGGAGCCTGCACGTCGGCCTGTTAGTTGTGCACGCGACCACAGAGTCTCGAATCAAACATACCAAGAGAGTCTTGCGCCGGGCGCGAGGGCCACGGCCCAAGAGCACATCCCGGGTGGACGGTGTGTCTGTCATGAGGACGGACCGCCCTTGATGAACCAGAGGAACGGCGGCGTTGCGACTAGGAAGGCACTGCATTGGGTGCATGTTCTTCGAAATGCCGGCAAGTACGGCCGCCGAGCGCAGCTGGTCGCCCGCGTTGGCTCGCAAGGACGGTGGGCTACTGGGGTTGCACATGTTCTCGGTGTTGCCAGGGATGAGGGCGTTCAGCATTCGAGGGATTGTATCGATCTCTCGGGCGTGGCCTTGGACTTGAAGACGGTGCGCTTGTCGGAGATGCTTGTCTGAGTTGCACTTACTGTCAGCGCTCAGTAATCAAGCAGCGAGTCAGCCGCACAATCGAGTTCTCCGTCGTGGAGATTCTGCTCTGATCAGCAGGACAAACTTACGGGCGAGGCCAGCTCGTTGTCTCGCACAGAGAATGGCACCCGCGCGAGCAACCGCAATTATGATCCCCTGCCAGAGTGCCATCGTGCACCTGAGCCAGAGCACCCAGAAGAAGATCTCAAGGCTCATGACGCACGAGAAGTCCTGGTCCGAGAGCATCTGAACCGACAGAGAGAAGAGCATCTCTATGAAGAGGGCGAGCCGAGGTTGACTTGCGCCACCAAGGCCTCCCGCGGGGGTTGGGGTGATCTGACGCAACTCGGCCAAAGGGACACTCTCAGGCCTAGCTGCCGCGCTCAGGACCTCTTCGAGGCCTAAGAGCAGCTCGCGCACGCGGCTACGCTGCATGCGACTTGCCACGATGTCATTGACCGGCACCTGCGAGGCTCGGCTCGTATCGGTCGGCGAGTCCGGGACCCTGCTCATGTCGACCAATGTCTCCGTGGCTGTGCACTCGCTGGCCGTGCTCTGGCTGGGCGTGCTCTCGTTGGCTGCCGTGTCCGGGCCCGCGCCCAAGCTCGACTCGGACGGCATGCATGGGCACGGTCACGGTGAAGGCCACGGTGAAGGCCACGGTCTAGTACCCCATGATGGCAGCCTTACGGTACTGCCAGTTCCAGCGCTCTGGCTGCCCTTACCGACCCGGACTTGCCAGACTTGCCCAGACTTGATGAAGCTGTTCAAGTTCAAGTTCTGCTGACGGATTTCGGACGGCCCGCGGGCTCAGAACTTGAAGGTGGTGACAGCCTGGGTGTGCGGCGGAATGAGTGCCGTGCTGGTGGGCGTCGCTGGGCGTCGATGGGCGTTGCTGGGCGTTGCGCTTGGAGGCGCTGGGCGGCGGCCGGCCGGGCCGTGTACTGTCCTGGCCTGTTCTGCGCACTGGCAGGGCGGCCAAGGCCTAGGCATAGTACTGACGTGGCACGGCCGGCACGGCCTCACTGCCAGTGCGAGCGAGTTGCCAGCTGGCGGGCTGCGGCCGCCCGCCCCGGTTGCCGCCGCCCCGCCGGCCAGAGTCGCGTGCGGATCTCTGCGCGATGGCGAGGGCTCTGGCAGCGCGGCGGCGAGCGGGACTCGACTGCCTCATGATGGGCGGCGGCCTGTGCGACGCGGACGAAGGGCACTGCCAGCGCACAGCAAGGGCCGCGCGGCGTGCGCTGAGCCGGCCTTGGCTGGCCTCGGCCGCCCTCGGCCGCGCGTGCGCCGCGCCAGCCACCCCTGGCCGGCCCTGCGCCGCGTTGCATCATAGCGAGGCTGGCACCGCCTTTTGCCAGTCTGAAAGTTGAACTTCGCCTTCGAAAATGCACTCTGACAACTTGAAGGCCTCGGCCTTCTTCACTGGCAGTGCCAGTGTCCCATCATCAAGCGCCTGCCGAGGGACGGCGTGCAGCGGGGCGGCTACGGCGCGGCGAGGGCGCGGCGGCAGGACTGCTTCCTCTGCAGATTGCAGACACGAGCTTGAGAGGCAAGTTCTCTAGCCTCTCGAATCCACGCCACGTCACAGCAGTCGCGGCGCGGCGGCTGCGGCAGGCAGAGCTCGCCTTACGGCTCGCCACGACGAGCTTAAAGCGTCGTGTCCAAAGAGGCCATGAACCTTGCCGCGCGGGAAGGCCGGGGGATTCAAGCTTCAGGCTCCTGCATCATGATCCACTCAGCCTTGGACTCTTTGGTGCTCTTCACGGACAAGGTCGTCGCGAAGATGGCTACGAGCGTCGCATGCAGGACAATACTAACAAGACGAGCAACAAGCTCCTCAAGTACGCTGCGTAGGGCTGTAGCTTCTTCTCGGTCAGAATGGAGATCGGATGTTGTACCGTGATCGTAGTCCCAGCTGCGCGACGATGGGTCTTGCAAAGGTGCTTCACCAACGTGAGGTCAGCGGCCTCGCGCACCCGCCGACGAAGGCGCGCAAGCAATTGCGGCAGGAGGTTGAAACATAGAGCGCGCAAAGGACAGCGTTGGTGACGGCGACGCCGATGGGAGCGGCGGTAGCGACGATGCCGATGGCGGGCTCGCTTCTTCATTGCCAACGAAGAGGACACCGAAAGCGAAAGCGACCGGGCCGACCTCCGCACCATCAACGGTGAGGTGATCGCGCTCGTGAGCGGCATCAGGCACCTCGGAAATGACATGTGCTCAGCGGCCCTCAACGGGCCCTCAAAGCAGCGATGGCATGATGGATCTTCTTTGAGTCCAGCGTGGCTGGCCTTTGCGTGTCGCGCGGGCGCGGTATGCTCCAGCAGGGAATGAGAATTGTCCGTCTCCTTGCGGCGGCGACGCGTCCGGAACTGCGACTTGCGGGTGCTCGACATCGGCTTGCGATGAGGACAGGGCGCGCAGCCTGGGAACGCGAAGCTGTGCGAGTCCATCGCGAGACGTCACGCCAATGTTTGCTGGACCTCGTCGAGCACATTCCGGAGGAGTTGGCACGGGAGCTTGTTGAAAGCCTCGATTGTCCCAGCAAGCGCGCCGCCAGGCTGCACGCCAACCGTGTTGATTGCGTGATGACTCGCACAGTACACGAGCAGCGGCCTTGGCGCGAGCTCGTGGAGCTCACAGGATGCGCCCGCGTGCTTCAAACAGGGCCAGAATGACCGGGCTTGAGTTCTTCAAGAAGGACAATCTCCAGGCGGGCAAGCGTGTGCGTGTCGCTGATGAGCGGCGTCTGGACCAAGACGCACTCAGGCTGACTGCACGGGTCACACGCGCTGCCCCAGCGGACCATTTCCTGATCTGAGAGCGAGCATGCGCTTTCCTTTTGGCTATGGCACCTCTTCAAAGAGCTGTTCATCGCCGACCCAGGCTCAGCGGCCAGTGAGCACGATGGCTACGCTGATACGAGCTTTCACTCGGTAAGAAAATGGCGCTCCTGCAGGTTTACGACAGCAGCAGCAACGGCGCGCGCGCGCGCGCGCCCTCGAGCCACAGCGCCGGACCGGTCGGCTGCCCAGCCCCGGCAGCGTGGTTAACACCCGTTGCTGGGACGAGCCCAGCGAGCTGCGCATCCCAGCTTCACAGGCGCGGCGGCTTCCCGCGCGCGCAGATGCCGAGACCCGGTCGGGCGCGGAGCGCTTGGAGAAGAAGACCACCGGGGTCTCGCGCGCGCCGCGCCTCGACGCCTTCGGAGCCGAACGAAACAGCAGATATCTGAGATAGCAAGAGCGGGAAGCGCTCTAGTCTGCGCTGTAGAGACGAATAGGTCTGCGTGAAAAGATGTTCAACATTTTGTCTTCCGCATGGAGATCTCCGACGGGCACATCGAGGTGTTGCAGTTCTCGCAGCCGAGGCATTTGAGCATGGCGTTGCCGTGGCATCCACAAACCGAACCCGCGACTCGGGCACGGTCGATTGGGCATGCAGCCCCTGCTGGCAGCGCGGCGCCACGTCAGCGATGTGCTCGCGTCGCACCAGCTCGACGTTGTGCGCGGCATCTGCGCGAGCAGCGGGCGGCTCCATTGTCTCCATCAGAGTGCTCTTTCCAAGCGCGCGCAGCCCGCGTAGCCAGAACGCGAACCTCGATCAACTCAGCCTTCCATGCCGCGCGATGGTACTCCGATGGAGACGCCTCAAGCACTTCGCCGTATTTGCTCCTCACACCAGGGAACACGCGGCCTGACACCGCGCTTTGCGCGGTGCCCGAGCGCGCCCCCCCGGGTCGCCACTGCGTTTTCCCCGGTCCGGCGCGAAAAGGCCCGGTCGGCACTGCGAAATCCCCGGTCCGAGACCGCGACTCTCAAAAGGACCCCCAAATCGATACCTTAGACGCCGTCGCAGGGTTCTCCAGGTCACCCATGACCCTGAACAGTTGACAGCCGCCGCGACTGCTGGCAGCCTGTGCCTCGGGCAGTGGCAAGCGCCAGGGCTGGCAAGACTTGAACAGCCTCTCGACTGCAGCGCAGCGCAGTGCAGCGCAGCTCGAGCTGGCACCGGTAGCCGCGGATCGCAACGCACGCAAGCGCTGCCTGCTCGCGCCGCCCGCGCGCGCCAGGCCGCCAGCTCGCTGCACGTGCGTGTCATGCGCAGCGCTCAGAGCGCAGCGCAGCACAGCGGCACGAGGTGAACCTTCCCGCGCATCGCAGAACGCCGCGCGCGCTTGGACGCGCGAGGCCGCCGGCGAGCCTGAGCGCCCCGCGCCCGCGCCGCGCGCACGCGCCGCCCATCGCGTCGCGCCGCGCCGCGAGACGCGCCGCCGCCGCGGCAGGGGCGGCGCGACGGCGCGAAGAAGGGGAGGACGAGCACGGCAAGGGCGGAACTTGACGCGGGCGAGCGCGCGGCAGAGCCCTCCGCGCGGCGGCGCGGCGGCGGCGGGCAGGCGCCCCTCCGGCGCGGTGCGGCGCTGCGCGTCGCAGCCGGCGCTCGCCCCGCGCCCACCAGGTCGCGAGGTCGCAAGGTCGCGAGCGAGAGCGGGATGGCGGGCGGCAGGGCGGCCCTGGGCCTCACGGCGGCGGCGCTCGTGCCGCTCGCGCTGCAGCTCGGCGGGCTGCGGCGCGTGGCCTCGCGCGCTGGCAAAAAGACGCTGGCGCTGCAATGGGTGCTCGTCGCCGTGGTGCTGGCCTCGAAAAAGGTCCGCACGGCGCTGGAGCGCCTGCCGTCCACGGCGGTGCCGGCCGCCGCAGCGGCGAGCCTCGCAGCCGACGTGGCCGCCGCCAGGCTGCTGGGCGCGCGTGCTGGGGCACGTGCGAGGGCCGTGCTGTGGGCAACGGTCGCTGCAGGCATGGTGCCGGAGCTGGCCGAGGCCGTGCGCCAGGGCTCTGAGGCGCTCACGAGCGGCGAGGCCGACATCCCGGCGCTCATCGCCATGCAGCTCGGGCTCTGCTTGAACCAGGTGCGCGCCGTGGCGGTGATTCTGCTCATGCTCACGGGCGGCGAGGCCTTCGAGGAGCACGCGCTCAACAAGGCTGGCAGCGCCCTGCACTCGCTGCTTGAGCAGGCGCCGGGCCTCGCGCACCGCGTGGACCCGCTCTCGGGCTGGGTCGAGGACGTGGCGAGCGAGGACCTCCTGGCCGGCGACCTCATCCTGCTCAAGAAGGGCGAAACCGTGCCGGTGGACGGCCTCGTGGACGGTCTCGAGACCCGTGAGCGGCCCGCCTTCGACGAGAGCGTGCTCACCGGCGAGGGCCTGCCGCAGGTCAAGAACGTCGGCCAGAGCGTGCTCGCCGGCTCTCGCCTCGTGGGCGGCGCCTGCCGTGTCCGTGTCGAGTGCCGCTACGGCGACTCCGTGTTGGCGCGCATGAAGGCGGCGCTCGCAGAGGCGCTCGAGCGCCGCGGCGATATGGAGCTCAAGTCTAAGCGTTTCGTCGCCTTCTTCACGCCCCTCACCTTTGCTCTCGCAGCGCTCGCAAGCATCGTCGCAAAATGGCGCAGCGCCGGCCCGCGCCGCTCCTGGGAGGCCGTGCTGGCTGTCTTCATGTCCGCCACACCCTGCCCGGCCGGCATCGGCGTGCCCATCGCCATGCTCTCCGGCATGAGCGTCGCGAGCCGCCGCTGTGGCGCCACCGTCAAGACCGGCGCGGCGCTCGAGGCGCTCGCCAAGGCCACCGTCGTTGTACTGGACAAGACTGGCACGCTCACCGAGGGGGAGCCCACTGTCACCGGCTGGACCGCCACTGGAAGCCTTGACGGCGACAACGACGGCCAGTGCCAGGAACAGGACGCGGCGCGCCTCGCCTTGCTGCGCCTCGTCGCTAGCGCCGAGCAGTACTCAACGCACCCGCTCGCGGAAGCCATCTGTGCTTTCTTTGATGAGGAGCAAAAGAGGGCTGGGGCCCGCGTCGGCCGCCTGCCGGTCGCACACATCGACCAGCAGGACGGCAGTGGCATCGCCGCCACAGTGCAAACAGACAAGACGTCGCCGCCGCTCGAGGTCGTTGTGGGCTCGCGCAGGTTCTGCTTCCAGGGCCGAGAGGTGGCCGTGCAAGAGACCATCGACCAGGCCGACGCCGACATCGAGGCGTGCTTTGTGGTGCTCGACCGCGGGGAGGTCCGTGCACACGGCCGCTTCACCTTCCGGGACAACTTGCGGCCGTCTGCGGCGCCTCTCATGCGCAGGCTGCGCGACGACCTCGGCCTGCGCGTCATGGTGCTCAGCGGGGACCGCAGCGAGCACCTGGCGCAGGTCGCGCGCGAGCTTGGCGTCTCCGAGTACGCTTCCTGCTGGCCCGACGAGAAGGCGCAAGTCGTCACCTCGCTGCAGCGCGAGGGCGAGGTCGTCATCATGGTGGGCGATGGGGCCAACGACTCCGCGGCCCTCGCCGCCGCCGATGTGGGCATGAGCATCGGCGAGACCAACCTCGCTGCCGAGAGTGCCTCGGTCGTCCTGCTTAGCTCCGACCTTGATAACATCGCCAGCCTCGTCGCTGCGAGCAGGACGGTCGTCCGCGTCGCGCGCCAAACCGTAGTGGGCGGCATGTCGCTCTCCCTATGTATGATGACGGCGGCTGCAGCCGGGCTCAGCACGCCGCTCGCGAGTGCCATCGCACAGGAGTGCGTTGACCTCGGCGCGGTTCTCTCCGCGCTCCGCGCCATGTCTGCCTGACGGTGAGCTCCCCACATTCGCTGCAAAGTCAATGCATCCTTGGAAACAAACTAATTTTTTAGTCACGTCACCTCACCTCACGTCACCTCACGTCACCTCACCTCACGTCACGTCACCTCGCCTCACCTCACCTCACCTCACCTCACCTCACCTCACCTCACCTCACCTCACGTCGTCTTCTCCTCTTCCTCCGTGGCGCGCGAGGCAGCGGCCTTGCTGCCCTCCACAGCCGACTTGTTGGAATGCTCAGTTTCGCGCGGGTCGCAGGGCGGTCCCAAGGCCGCGTACAGCGTGCCATAGCAATCCAGGCAGACGCGCTGCGGCTTGACCGGGTCAATGTGCTCCAGCAGCCAACGCACAGGCGTGCAATCGCCGCACAGGCATCTTCCACAGCGGCGGCAGTGGTGGGGCCGCGCGAAGAGCGAAAAGACGGTCTCGCAGCGCATGCACCGCGGCGTGTCCTTGGCCCACACCGGGGCCGTCTCGCTTTCCACGCTGCGTTGGCGCGCCCGCGCCGCGCCAATCGTGACTTGCAGGTCAGAAAACCACGCTGTGCAGACCGCCTCGTCCGGGGCGCGCACCAAGAAGGACTTTTCGCGGCCCACCACTTCGATCGCGCACGCGTCGCCCGCAACGCGGGCCACCCTGCAGTGTGCCGTAAGCAGCGTGCGGTGGTGGCGCACGCCCTGACCAAAGTCCTCGCGTTCGCCATACATGAGCGCGTCCGAGAAGAGCACGAACTCGTACCGCTTTTGGCCCTTGCGCGACTGCTTCACGAGCTGGCCCTCGCGCACGCACTGTCGGTCTGCCGGCGCCCGGTCAATGATGACGTCGCCCCACGCCTGCGTGAGCTCGTGCATGCGCACCAGGCCCTCCCGCTCACGAATGCGCTCGTTGATGTGCGTGGTCATGGCCCGGATCGCGTCCACCGCAACGCCCAAACGCTCGTGCTCCGCGCTGGCAGGTGGCGTGTGCTTGCGCAGACGATCCAGGAGCATAATGTAGCGTGGCAGCCGCTGGATCGGCAGAATGAGCAGGCTCTGCATGCACTGCGCGCCGACGCGGCGCAGCTCCTCGCCGTGCTTCACTTTTTGCTTGTCCAAAAAGGCCCGCAGCGCCGGCAGCGCGTACGTCTTCTCCACCAATGTGCGATTCGCGAACTCAAACGAGCTCGAGTACTCGTCATACAGCTGGAAAAGTGGGCTCATGCGCAGAAAGACCTCGGCGATGGACCCGGTAAGACTGACGTGACCGTCCTGGGTCGCGTCCTGCGTCGCGAAGCAGTGCTCCTGCAGGGCCTCGATGAGCCGCCCGCTCAGCGCGGCAATGTACTGGACATCCGCCAAGAAGACAAAGATGGACGCCAGGTCCGCCGTCTTGACGATGCCAACCATCTCACCGCCCACGAGCCTCGCGTCGGACCGGAAGTCGTCCAACAAGGGCCGCACGTACACGTGGAGCAGCGTGCGCAGACCCTCCAGGTATGACTGCTCCGAGTGCAAGATGTCCAGCGCCACGCGAAGGTGCTCGGACATGGACGAAGCCGGCGGTGAGGCTGGCGCAGAGTTCACCGAGGCCAGGAGGCCCGTTGTCTCGCAATTTTGCAAAGACAGCGCTGCTGCGGACGCCGCCACCGAGGCGACTTCTGCTTCTGCTTCTGCCTCTGCTGCTGCCGTTGCTGCTGCCATCGCCGCCGCTGCCGGCATCGCCGTCGTCGCCGGAACCGTTGCCGCCATTGTCGTCGCCGCTGCCGCTGCTGTCGAAGTCTCGTGAGACATGAAATAGCACGAGCGGCACATGCGCACGTCGCGAGACTCGGTGCGGCTCTCCTCGGCGCGGTCGCTGAGGCCGGTCGACGCCTGGCGCGAGAGGACGCGCTGCAGCGTACTCTGCCTCGCGAGGCCTGACACCTGACGCGTCCCGCGGTAGCGAGAGCAGCTGCCGCACAAGAGCAGGCCGCACGCATAGCAGTGGTGGCGGCGGCGCAGCGTAGTGAACGGCGTCGAGCACTGCGTGCAGGCCGACGAGGCTTTGTCCGGCTGCCACACCGGGGAGAGCTCCAGGGACCCAATATTGGTGATCGCCTGGCTCGGCTTGCGCAGCTTTGCGACCGCGCGCGAGAGTGCGAGCCACCAGTCACAGAGCTCGGCCGGGGTTGCTGCCTTGACGCGGAAGCTCTTGTTGCCGTCCGCGGAATAGATGTTGAAGCTTAGGTCGCCCTGCTGCGAGGGCGCCAAAGAGGACAGCAGGGAGAGCACCGCGCTGCCCACAGTGACATCCTGCGCCACGACAGCGCCGGAATTTGGTGACCCGACGCTGCTGCGAACCGGGCTGGCCTCACGCGAGCGCCGAGCACCCGAGGGCGGCGAGCCAGGCGCCGCGCCGTGGTCCACCTCGTCGCCAAGGGAGATGACGCCGACGCGCACCGAGGCGAGGTTGAGCGCGTTGTGCATGCGGAAGCGGCGGCGCGAGCCAGTCAGCGTCGATGCGCGCGAGCCGTAGAGAAGGACGTCGTTGAAGAGCACGAACTGATAGCGCGCCTCCTTGCGGCGCGAGACTTTGACGAGGGCGCCCTCTTTGAGCACAAGGCGGCCGGGCCGCTTGATGGCAAACAGGTGCGGCCCAACGTCCCAGGCCGCGTCGATCTGCACGAGGAGCGCCTCGCTGGCATGTCTGGACTCGATCTCGTTGAGGGCCGACTGCACGGACTCGAGCATGCGCGCGACGGGCCTCAGCGCCTCGTGGACCTCGGCCTCGTCGGCACGGCCCAGGCGCTTGCTGAGGCAGCCGCGCAGTGCGATGACTTGCTCCAGAGGCAGGTCTAGAATACTGTCGAGATCCATACCGACGCGGCTCTCGGTCTCCTGGACCAAGGCGACGAGCCCTGGGGCGCGACGGCGGCCGGCGCGCACGAGCTCCGCGAAGGGCTTCTTGCACTCGTAATACTGTGCGTAGACTGAGAAGAGCGGCGCGAAGTGGAGCAGAACGGTCTCCAGCTCGGCTGCGTAGGTGTCTCGGCGCGCGACCTCGTCCATTTCGCGCTCCAGGTGCTCATTGAGCGTGAAGATGGTGCTGGCTGTGCGCAAAAAGGCCACGCTCCACGCGTTGCGCGGCAGCAGCGTGCTCATGCCCGTGTGCTGCGCTCGCAGATCCGCCCAGAGCGCCGTCACGAAGACGCGCCGGAAGACGCCGAGCTTGCCGGCGAACTCGCGCACCACCTCGAGCAGCTCCGTGCTACGCGTCTCCTCCATGGACGTCATCATGCTGGCAAGCAAGCTTGGCGTGGCCTGGTCGCAACGAGCGCGTAGCGCGCCGCCCTGGCCGTGGCGTGGCGTGGCCGGGCGTGGCCTCGCCAGGCGTGCCCGAGCCTAGCCTAGCCTAGTCTGGCCTGCCCTGCGCGGCGCGATGCGGCGCGGTGCTCTGCGGCGATGCGCGCGCGCGCGCTCTCTCTCTCTCGCGCGCGCGCGCTCGCTCGCTCGCTCGCTGAGCGTCCAATTCTGGCGCGGGACGGCACGTGGCGGTCCCCGTTCGCGGTGGCGCGCACCGGCTGTCCCGGAGAACTTGGTCGAAAAGTAACCGGCAAACGGTCACGCCTCTGCGCGCGCGGGCGTTCGAGGGCGCAGATGGCCTCGTACGTGGACGCCGCAGAGACACGAGCGGTCTGCAGCGGCTAGTTTTATGGTTGTTTCAAGTTGGAAACGGGGGGAGCCCTGGCTTCCGCGTGCATAACTCCTGCAAAGCAGGCGCGTGGCGGCGGCCAGGGCCAGCGCGCAGACCCTCAAGAGACCAGACAAGAAAAGGCGCCGAGGCCAGCCGAGCCGAAGCGGGCGAACAGGCCAGCGAGAAGATGGCGCGTGTCGGCATGCTGCTGATCGTGACGGCGGCCGTGCTGCTGGCCGCATCCCAGGCGGCCTGCGTGGAGGCCACGGGTGTGGCGCAGCACTGCACGGCGGCCTGCGGCAACCTGATCAGGCCGACCGACCCGGAGGCGGTGCAGGAGCTGGAGCTTCAGGCGGTCAAGGACTGCGCCAAGCCGTATTCCAAGTCCAACTATGACGGCAAGATCTGCCGCCAGTACTATCTGCAGTCGGGCGAGATTGCGTGCCGCCTGGGCTGCGAGCTCCAAATGCAGGGCAACGTCGTGGCGAACCGCAATGAGCTCGTGAAGCAGCGCCAGATCTGCGCCAAGTTCGAGGGCGGCCACCAGGGCCTCTTCACGCGGACGTCCTGCGAGACCGGCGTCAGGGCCGGTACCTCGACCTTTGCCTCCAAGGGCATGCTCCTCCGCGCCGGCATTGACGAGATGTGTGCCTCGGAGGTGCCGTCGCAGGACGAGGTGCCTGCCGCTCCGACCAAGCCCGCTGTTGCGGTCAAGCCGGCTGCGCCAGAGCCAGTCAAGCCGGTCGCCTCGGAGCCTGAGGACCTTCCCCTCGACGGCTACGAGGAGCCGGAGGCGCCGCTCCCGGAGGAGGCGAGTGCCATCAAGGCCATTGAGGAGCGCGCCGCTCGGGCTGCCGTTGAGGCCGCCGTCGAGGCCGAGCAAGCCGAGGCGGGCGTCGAGGAGATCCAGTTCATGGCGCGCAAGCTGCGCACCACCGTCGAGGTCTGAGGACGCGGTCTTTGTGTGTATGTGAGACGGAGGCGGGCGTGCCTCTCTCAGCTTGTACAACATCATGTTGATTTCTCTCTCTCTCTCTCTCTCTAAGTTTCTCGTGATTGCCCAGAACCATTTACTACATAAGCACGCTATCACGGCACGCAGGGGTGTGTGCTGCCGCCGCCCTGTCTTACCAGTCCCCGCTCACTGCTGCGAGCTTCTCGTTCGCGTCGTGCCACTCGCGCTTGATGGAGGCGTACAGCGGCTTGAGGAACTGCTTCTCGAAGCCGTCCAGATATGGTTTCATGGACGTTTGCTCGTAGAGTGGCTTGTCGCTGGAAGCATCGGCATCGTTGAGTTCCTCCACAAGCTTGACGAGCGTGGGCACGGCGTCTGGATCGAACTCGTCGCAGTTCGCCACATCGAGGATTGGAACACAGACCTTGCCCGTCTGAAGCAAACAGAGAAGAGAGGGAACGGGAGCGCGAGGTCAAGTTAGTCGAGTGAGAACTTTGGTTGGACACGGCCCACGGACTTACCTTGGGGTGGATGACGAAGGGGCTCTTGAGCAAGTGGTTCCTATGCGTGGACACGTTGACATCGAGGCGCGGGTAGGAGAAGACGATGAGGATAGTAGAGATGGCCTTGCGCATGGCGGCGACCTGCTTGAAGTTG
This sequence comes from Thraustochytrium sp. TN22, assembly GCA_013306675.1. Taxonomy (NCBI): domain Eukaryota; class Bigyra; order Thraustochytrida; family Thraustochytriidae; genus Thraustochytrium; species Thraustochytrium sp. TN22. Next base: position 21,638 of record JABLUY010000305.1, on the reverse strand, counting down.
GTGGCGCGCTCCTTGGAGAGCCGCTTGATCTCGTCCTCCACGGAGCGCTTGAGCTGCTTCCAGCGGTACTTGGAGTCGCGGTCCTCGTCCTGAGCCCAGGCCTCGTCGAGGCGCTTCGCGAGCGCCTCGTCCGGCACGTACCTGAGCACCTTGTCCCAGCGCTCTTTCGCGCCGAGAATGTCCTGGCCGTCCTGGCTGAGAACCATCCGGTCGAAGACCTCCTCGAGCTTCGGCAGAGCCCGCTCGATCGACTGTGCAGTGCGCGTGGCGAACAAAGGAAAGAGTCAGTCAACATGCGCGAATGTGCGAATGCGAGAATGCGCGAATGTGCGAATGTGCGAATGTGCGAGCGAGAGCGAGAGAGAGAGAGCACGATGCGCGCAAAGGAGTAACATACCGGGTGCAGCGGGTGCGTAACCTGCACGCGCTGAGCAGCATTCTCATTGCCGATGATCAGTGTGAGGTAATCGACCACGGCCTTGCGCTCCTTGTCCTCAAGATGGCGCGCGCGCTTGTCGCAAACCCAGCAGTGGACACCGCGGCGGCCGGAGAAGATCCAGACGATGTGCTCGAAACCAAAGTCTTGGCGAAGCGCCTCGTCGATGATCTTGACGGCCACTGACATGTAGAGCCAGCTGCCCTTGTCCCACATCATGTCGGGCGTGCAACCGAGGCGCACCTCGTCGTAGTCGGTGAGATCGATATCAAAGACGAGCTCGCGCTCCTCGGGCTTGAAGGCCGTCGCCTTGACGGTCTTGTGGTTCTTGGGCGGGAGCGTGTACAGCGGGCCGATATCGATCTTGTGCGGGTTCTTGCGCTCAATCAGCTTGCGCATCTCGCCAGCATCGCGAAAGCATAGGTACCGGATGTACACGTCGTCCGCCATGGTGAAGGAGAACTCGCGCCGCATGAAGAAGTCGCTCGCGATCTGCGGCTGCTGGTCCGCGCGGTCTGGGTCGTTTCCGTAGCTCAGCCATCTGAACATGGCCTCGTGCGGAAACAGCCGCGCGTAGTACACGCGCAGCAGCTCCTCGTCGAAGACGTTCGTCTTTGACGGCTTGCTCGCAGGTGCCTCCTGCCCCTTTTCTTCCTCCTCCCGTTGCTGCTGCTCCTGCTCCTCCTCCTCCATGGCCTCCGCGGCCGGATTCTCCCCTCCGGCTGCCTTCTCTGCCGCCGCCGGAGCCGCCGGAGCCGCCGCGGCGTTGTCCTGCTCGACCGTCGCGGCGCCGGCGGCCGTCATGCCTTCGTCGACCTCCATGGGCGCCCCGCCGCGCAGCCAAGCGACAATCCAGCAGCACACGCACGCGCGAACCAAAGCGCACGCTCCGCCCGCCGCGCTACCGCCGCCGCCGCCGCCGCCGCCGCCGCTTGCCCGCCGCTTGCTGCACTGCGCGCTCGCCGTCGCCGCGCGCCAACGACCTTGATTGATCCCACGCACGACTCTCGCCAACCTAACGACGGCGCCCTCGCCGCGGCGTGTTCCGTTCCGTTCCTCGCAACCGGTCTGTTCGTTCCCATATGCTTTTCAAAAGGAACGGAACGCCTGCGAGCACGGAGACACGATGTGAAATCGCGTTGCGCGCACCGCGGCGTGGGCGCAGCGAGCGCCTCGTAGGCGCGGCCGCGGTATCTTGCACTTGCCGCGTGGGCGCGCAAGTGGGCGTCCGGCGCGCGCAAGTGCGGAATGCGCGCGAGGCCGCAGTGGCGCGCGGTGGCCACGGCTGCGCGGGAAGAAGGGGCGCGCACGAGACGAGAAGGATCAAATTCGAATTTGAACGCGCGGCTCGCGGCGGCGCGGCGGCTCGCGGCGGCACGGCGGCGCGACGCGGCGCGGCGCGGCGCGGCGCGGCGGCCGAGGGGCGAGCGGCCCGCGGCAGGGCCCACGCGAGCAAGGAGGCGCGGCCAGCCCGCAGGCGCGCCCCGAGCAGCCGCGGCTGCGCGTCGGCAGCGGCCGCGAGCAGACAAGCCAAGCCAGGCCAGGCCAGGCCAGGCCAAGCCAAGCCAAGCCAAGCCAAGCCAGGGGCACACCAGCGAGGGCTCGCCGGGCTCGCTCGCGGTGGGCGGCGCGGCGCACGGAGGGCGCCCCGCCTAGCTAGGCCGCGGCCCCGCAGGCCGCGGCGCGCGGCATGTGGTGATGGCGGAATGGAGCTGCGAAGCATGCACATTCCGCAACCTGGGCGCCAGGACGCGCTGCGAAATATGCAACACGCAGCGGCCTAACGCGGCCGGCACCTCGGCGCGGTCCGAGCTGCGCAACCTGCAGCAGGCCCAGGCCGCGCCCGCGAGGCCCCAAAAACTCCGGGAAGCGGCCGAGGCCGCGGAGTCCGCGGCCGTCAAGGGCGCATCCGCGGGTAGCAAGCCCACTCTGCCCACGGCGCCCAAGCCGGCCTCGCTGCAGGACATGGACAGCTGGCAGAAGGACACACCCTGGCACACGCTCCTGGAGGAGGTCCAGGCCGAGCTCGTCGCCAAGACGCGCCCGGACTACTTTAGGCTCTGCCTCGCGCTCCAGACTGTCGCTGGCCACTTACCTCGCGGCACCGTCACAACGAGCGGGCCAGCCGACGCGACCCTCGCGGCCTTTTTGGACACCGCGCTCGTGCCCGCGGTCAAGCAGCTGCTCGATGCTGCAGATGCTGACCCGAGTCCGGTCCGCGCCTGGGCCGAGCTCGTCCAGGCCTGGGACGCCGCGGACAAGTCTCAGCCTGCCGACGAGGACGGCAAGGATGCCGCAGGCACGCCACCACCACCGCCAACAGCAGGATCAACCGCGGACGAGCAGCAACAACAACAGCAACACGAAGAGGACGGACCCGTGTGCCGACGCATGAAGACAGCCTTCGAGGACGCCGTGCGCGCGAGCGCGCGCATCCTGGTGGAGCTAGTGCGACGCGGTGACACGCGTCGGCTGAGCCTCTTGGGCACGCTGCTGGACCCGCGCACGCGGCGGTACCACCACTCGACGCACACAAACATAAGCTACGCGAGCCGGCCGGCCTCGTCCGGCATCAGCGGCGGATCGTCGTCCTCGTTTGCCACCCGCAGATCGAACGCCGGTGCCCCGCACCTGCATGAGGCGGCGCTAGAGGAGTTTCGCAAGGCGAACGGCATGGGAGTCCTCGTGGATGCGGCGCAGCGGCTGGCTGAGGCGGATGGGCCAGAGGAGCTGTTGACACTCGCGCAGACCGTCGCGCGGAACGCCAAAGAGCTGCACAATGCAGGCGAAACGGGGTCTCTAGAAGACCTGCTGGCTACGGTCTGCGACGCGCAGCTGAGATGGTCCTTGACGGGCGTCTCGGACCGCGCGACAAGGCACCAGCAGCTCATGGAGGCGCTCACGCAGGTGGAGGACGCATACACTGGCGGTCTGGGCGCGCGGCGCGTGACGGAGGCGACCCTGGCGCAGTACATGCGCTTCGTCCAGTCCGACAAGCTGCGCTTCAGACGGTTCGGCATCGAGCAGGTTGGGCGGCTGAGCTCCTCGCTGACGCTCAACAACAGGCTCTCGGTGCAGGAGCTCACGGACCTGTACAAGTCGTACGAGGTGTACGAGGAGATCTTTGGCGACCGCATGGACGACCGCGTGGTCTCGTGCAGTGAGTCGATGCTCAAGAATTCGGCGTTGGACGTCGATATTCTCGACCTGCTCCTCACCAACACGAACTCGCGCGCCATGCGCAAGATGCTCGTCTCCGTCGCGCAGCAGTCGAGCTTCTCCGAGGACCTGGCGCAGCACATGCTCGTGGAGCTGAGCCGCGCCGTCATTTCACAGGCTGACTACGGCGCATACAAGCTTATCGTTGCGCTCCTGGCCGGCGAGGCCTTTGTACGCGAGGCGCTCACGCGCAAGGGCCCTTGCGCCATGGAGGCCAGCCTCGGCGCGCTCTGGACGCTCCTGTTTTGCAGCTCCGTGGAGGCGCCGGCGCACGCCGTCGCTTCGGTCACGCCGCCGCCGCGCGTCGACTCGCCCGCGCGCGACCCGCTCGCGCGCAAGCAGCAGCGGCCCAGCTCGCGGGCCGGCGGCCACCTGGCGGCTGCCTCGGCCTCGGTCTCGGGCCCGGGGGCGCCTCCGGGGGGCGGCTTTGGGGATCGCCTGGCGCAGCAGCCGCAGCCATCGCAGCAGCCGCAGCCACCGCAGGGCGAGGCGGATACGGCAGCTCACACAATTGCCGGGGCGCTGGGCTTGAGCGCGGAGCGCATCGAGGAGCTCATGGAGGCCTTCTCGCGCGTTGCCAAGGACAGCGCCGCGCCGCTGCGCATGCGATTCGCGGAGCGCGCGCTCGAGCTCATCAAACGTACCAACATGGCCAACAACGCGAGCGCAGGCCTCGTGGACACGGTCGTGCAGGATTCCCTTTCGATGGGCTTTTTTGCGGCGGACGACGACGACGACGCCTTCGCGCCGGCACTGGCCGACGCGCACGCCATGCGACCCGAAGAGTCCCTGGTCGACGTCGAGGGCCTGCGCGTGACGTCCACCACGCCCGAGTCTGTAGTTGTGGCTTACAACGTCTTCCGCTCGCTCGTGCTGGCCAGCGCGACCGAGGAGCGCGGCGGCTTCATCTCGGCGCTCGATGACGCCTGGGACCTCAAGAACCTCCTGCTGAACGAGTTCGACGCCTTCTTGCGCCTCAGTCCAGTGCGCGCGCGCCTGGACAAGATCGAGGCGTCCATCGAGACCCAGGCTTCCAACGCGGCCAGCATGGCCGTCACCTCGGCCGCGGCCGCCGCTGCCTTTGAGAACAGCATCGCCCAGCTCACCTCGGAGGAGTCACGCCTTGCAGACGAGCTGCAGCAGCACGAGAAGGCGCGCCTGCGCACGCTGTCGGTCGTGGTGCGCAGCTCGGCGGGCCGGCTCGCGCTCTCGGCCGAGGACATGGAGCGCCTGTGGACCTCGTGCTGCATGCCGTGCTACGACCTTAACCTGGGCAACTACACGACGCAGGAGACCTTTATGCTCTGGCTGCGCATCACGAGCTGCGACGAGCGCTATGGCTGCGTCGAACCCGAAGTGTGCAAGTACGTCCTGTGTGAGCTCTTCCAGAACCGTCTCGACCTGGTGCGCGTTGGGCCAAAGACCTTCTACTGTCTGCAGTCGCACTTTGTGCTGGTCAACGCGCACGATAAGTTGCTCGAGGCGCGTGACGCCGAGGCCGTCGCGGAGGAGTACCAGTTCCGCACGCGCGGCCCGCCCAAGGGCCTGGAGGGCCCGGCGCTGGTGGGCCGCCGCATCTCGGTCCTGCTCAAAACGGGCGCCATGGCGCCCGGCGAGATCATCAAGTACATCACCTGGTCCAACCTGCACAAGATCGAGTACGTGAACGGCTTCGCCGAGGAGAAGGACCTCTCGCGCCTCGATCGTTGGCACCTGCTGCCGCCGATCGAGCGCGCCATGGCAGGCCGCGTCGACTTCAAGGAGGTCAACGTGCTCGACCTGGCCGGTCGTGAGACCGTCTGGGCCGTCGCGCTGCACGGCGAGCTGCCCGTTGTGGCGGTGCAGGCCTTTAACCTGCTGCTCGGCCTCTACGAGCGCGTGCGCCTCGATATGGTGGCGGCCAACGCGGGCGCCGGTGCTGGCGAGGGTGAGGGCGGTGAGCAGGAGGTGGTGGGCAACGACGACGGCGAGCCTGGCGCGCTCGAGGTGGATCTCTTTGTCGAGCACGTTTTTGAGGAGCTCGAGGGCTCGCTGGCCGGCAACAGTTCGCGGGGGGACTCGCACTCGGGCGCGCAGAGCGTGCCGTCGTCGCCCACGAACTCGCTGCAGCAGAACCCTCAGCACCACCACGCGCACGCGCACCACGTCGGTGCGGCCGGCGACGTGTCCGGCTCGGGCGGCAGTGACAGCCAGTTCGGCGTCGAGATGTCGGACATGGCCGACGCGAGCCACCTGTCGCGTTGCTTGCACTTTCTGCACCTCTACGTGCAGCAGCTGGAGTGGCAGTTGGACGCCAAGACGCGGTCGCCGCGCAAGCTGGCCGGCGTTGGCGCCGGCGACGCACTGGAGCTCCACGTAGAGCTGCCTTCCGAGGCGCCCGAGGCGCTCCAGGCGCTCTCGGTGCTGCCGACCCATACCCGCGCGAGTGTGGCGGACCTCATCCAGGACTTTGCGGATGCGGCGGAGTGCGACCCGTCGCGCATCAGTCTAAACATCCCCTTCAACGCGGACGCGACACTGTCGTCGGCGCCGTATGACCTCACGGTCACGCTGGCCTCGCACCGCAACCTCGTCTTGGAGGAGCTCGGGCTCGCCGGGGTGGCGGCCCCGCGAGTTGTCCTCCAGATCGCACCGCCACCGGCGGCTGCGGCGGCGGCGGCGGCCAGCAAAAAGCCGGAGCAGATGCAAATGGTCAAATTCCAGCAGGACCAGCCCAAGCAGCAGGCCCAGCCCAAGCAGGTCCGAGAGGAAATCCCAGTCGCGACCGACAATCATCCGGAGCCAGGCACCAGTGACGGAGAGGAGATTGCGCCCAAGGCCAGACGCGCCGGCCGGGTCTTTGGCTTTGCTGATCTGTGCGATTCGTCCTTTGTCAGCACGCCGGGCGGCCTGGTGGCGTGTCAGGCAGAGCGCGCGGAGATGCTCTTTAAGCTTCTGGAGTCCGCGGACAAGGAGGACCGTCTGGAACTGCTGGAGCTGCTCATGCACATGCCGCCGTTCCTACGGGAGCTGGAGCGGCTGCTGGTGCCGGGCGAGGCACGGCCGGAGGACAAGTGCGTGGAGCTGCTAGCGGTACTGCAGAACGGAGACCTGTGGCACGTGGCGTACACGTTGCGGCTGCTGGGTGACCTTGTCCTCCTGCCGGAAAAGACGGAGGATGCAAGCGTGCTCTCTGTGTGCGGGCTCGCCTTGGGGCGACTGGTGACGGCAGACGAATTCCTGGCGCTCCCAGACGCCGTGCCGTCGGTGCTGCGCGTCTTCCAGGGCATGCTGCGACAGTGCGGCTACGTGGGCATGGGCAAGCGCACGCGGACGGCTGGGAGCGGGGGCAGTGGGCAGAGCAGCGGTGCAGGCTCGTCGAGCATGCGCACGTCGCTGCCGGTGGACAACGGGGGCGGCATGGCGGGCGTAGCGCCTGCTGGTGCTGCGGCGGACCCCACGGCGCTCTTCGCGGCGCTGCCGCTGGTGGCGCGCACGGTGCGCCTGTGCGTGGAGGAATCGGAGACAGAGGTGGGCGGCGGGCTGTCGCGCGAGTTGCTGGAGGAGACGGCGGAAGGTCTCTTGCGCGTGATTCTCGTGACGCGTGACGAGCTCGAGAAGCGCAAGGCCGGGCGCAGCGTGCACTCGTGCAACTGCTTCGGGGAGTTTCTGGGCGTGCCACTGGACCTGCCGCGTCTGACGGGCGACGCCTTCGTGGACGCGGAGGATATGCGGCTGCGGTCGATGGAGCCGCCGGCGCTGGACCGCGCGCTGCTGAGCCTGCGCGCGCCGGTGTGCGCGTTCTGCCTGAACACGCGGCGGCTGGTGCGCGCGGTGCTGCACCTGCTGAGCGCGTTCGAGTCGATCGTGGTGGGCCACGAGGCGATCGCGCGGCGCTTTCTGTCGCGCGGGTCGACGTGCATGACGATCGTGCGGCAGTTGGTGCTGTACTGTACGGTGTCGGAGCTGCGCCGCGAGGCGTGCGCGATGTTGACGAGGTTCTCGACGGCGCTGCCGCAGCACCACGAGCACCTGAGCAAGGCGATGCGCGAGGCGGAGCGCGAGCTAGAGGGGCAGCGGTATGCGATTTCGTGCGACGACTTCTTCTCGCTCTTCCACTCGTTTGTGCCGGACCCGCGCGAAGGCGCGGCCATCTCGCCGGACGACCACGAGCTCGTGCACCGCATGGTGGCACTCGTGCTGGAGTGGCCGGACCGGCCGGCCTCGGAGCCGGACGGCATGGAAGCCGCGGAGACGAACCTGTTTGTGGGTTTTGTGCAGGCGCTCTCGCGCATTCTGGAGACGCACGGGGAGCTGCGGCACCAGGCCGCGCACACGCGGTTGAGTCGCGCCAAGTTCGGCGACGACAACCTCGTGCGCGTGCTGTGGCGGCGGTTCATCGTCGGGCTGGACGGCGACACAACGACGCGGCCGGTGTGCGAGACGGCGCTCTCGCGCGAGGCGCTGACGCGACTGCTGTGCACGTTGGGGCGCGACGACCTCATGCAGTCGCATGAATTGGCGCGGCTGATCGAGGTCTTCTCGAACACGACGCCGCTGCCCCTGTGCGAGGCGGCGCGCGGGCGCAGCATGGTGCCGGATTGGGAGTTCGACCCGCTGCCGCAGGGCCCATACTCGAGCGAGTTCCGCGGGCGCAACGACACAGGGCACGTGGGCCTGCGCAACCGCGGGTCGACGTGCTACATGAACTCGCTGTTGCAGCTGCTCTTTCACGTGCCGCGTTTCCGGCGGTCGATTCTGAGCGCACCCGTGACGCCGCCGCACTCGCTGGTGACGGGCGGCGGCGCCGCGGGCGGCGCCGCTCACAGCAGCAGCGGTGGCGCGAGCGGGAGCGAGTCTGGGAGCGTGGAGAATGCGAGCAACGGGACCGGGCATTCGCGCAAGTCGTCGGAGGTGCCGCAGCGCACTGTGGTGGGCTGGCTTTGCCGATGCAGCGGCGTGAACGAGCTGAGCGCGACGCACTGCCACATTTGCTCGACGCCCAAGGCACCGGACGCGGAAGCCGTCACGGAGGCGGCGCGGCCGGCGGGCGGCGGCGACGGGTCGGGCGGCGGCGGCGACGGGTCGGGCGACCGACCAGACCTGGAGGTGCTGCGGCAGCTGCAGCGCACGTTTCGCTTCCTGCAGGACTGCAACAAGGGTTGCTACGACCCGGTGCCGTTGGTGGATTCGTGCTCGATGCTTAAGCTGCAGTTCCCGGTGACGTCTCAGAACGACACGAGCGAGTTCTATGACAAGTTGCTGGACAACCTGGAGGCGAGCCTGGAAGGCACGCCGTTCCTGGACGAGATGAAGGAGTGCTTTTTGGGCCAGCAGACGAAGCTGAAGCGGTGCCACACGTGCGGGCGCGTGAGCACGAGCCGCGAGGAAAACTTCTACCGACTGGAGCTCATGACCAAGGACCACAGCGTCGAGAAGAACAGTCTCGAGGAATGCCTGGAGAGCTTCGTGGCGCCCGAGGTGATGACGGGCGACAACAAGGTGGACTGCGAGCAGTGCCAGGCGCGCATGCCGTGCACCTTTGTCTCCTGCGTCACGGCGCTGCCGGACTACCTCTTCATTCACCCGAAACGCTTCACCTTTGACCTGTACACGATGCAGACGGTCAAGCTGAATCACCGCATCACCTTCCCCACGCACCTGGACATGTTCCCGTACACGCGCGACGGGCGCGCCGTTGAGGCGGTCCGGCAGACGCGCGCCGCGAACCGCACGCCGTCGCCAGCAACCACGGCAGCCAGTGTGCCGTCGGGCGGCATGGGCGGCGGACGGCTGGACGCGACCTCGTTCTGGAGCAATGGCCCGCTGAACGAGGAGGAGGTCGAGGACGCTCGTATGAAGTGCCAGTACGTGCTGTCGGGCGTGCTCGTGCACCGCGGGCGCGCCGGCGGCGGCCACTATTACTCGTTCAAACATGTCTCGCCCTCGAGCATCGCAGAGCGCCTGGACGAGCTTCAAGGCGCTGGCTCGTCGCTCTTCAAGACGCCCAAGCAGGGCTGGTTCCGCTTCGACGACAGCAAGGTGACGGGCTTCGAGCCGAGCAGCGCGCATTCAGGCCTGGAGTCCGAGTGCTTTGGCGGTTCGGTGGAGCGCACCACCACGACGAACTGGGGTACAGTCCGCACCGAAAAGGTGGAACGCGAGTGGAACGCCTTCATGCTCCTGTACGAGCGCGTGGTGGAGCCGGTAGAACCCGTGGAGCAGCCCATGCTGCAGCATGCCGCCTCCGCCTCGCCGCCCTCGTTCCAGCGCCGGCCGGTGGGCCCGGCCAGCGGGACGTCGTCGGGCGGCGACCTGCCCTTTTCGCCGCTGCCGCGGCGCGGCTCGCTGCTCTCCTCCACTCCGCACTCGCCCGTGCTGTCGAGCTTGCTCTCCGCGTCGCGCGGCTCGCGGCGGCGCCCGGCGCGCCGCATGCGCCGCCACCGGAGCCACGAGGCGGAGCGGCGGCGGCTCTCGCTGGGCGCCTCGGTGTCGCCGCTCATGGCTGCGGCCGCGGCCGGCCAGCAGCAGCACCAGCAGCACACGGGCCTGGGCCTGGGCCTGGGCGCTGGCGTGGCCATTGGCACCGCGGTGCCGCCCGCGAGCTCTGGCGCCGGCCGAGGTCGCGTGGGCGGTGCCGGCGGGTCTGTGACCGGCGGCGCCAACAGTGTTGCCGTGGGTGCCAAGGCGCGTGGGCACGGCGAGGGCGGCGGCAGTGGCTCGCGCACGGGTCGCTCGGGCGTCAGTCGCGTGGGCGCCGTGCCGCAGTCGCTCAAGGAGAGCACGCTGAGTGGGCTCATCGTGCAGCACCGCGACTGGGTCTCTCGCCGCTTCAATGCGCTGCTCAACGAGGAGATTCGCATTAGCAATGTGGCCTACGCCAAGCAGGCGGTCCTCTTCGACCACTTGGTCATCTCGATGGCGCTGCAACAGCTCGCCATTGCGCAGGACCCGGACGCCAAGGAGCCCACGCGACTGCTGCGTGGCGGGCCCTCGTCGCATGGCGATGTGCTCGCCGCCAGCCTCGAGGAGGGCGACGAGTCCGCGTTTCTCGCAGGCGGCTCCGACAGCGCGCTCGTGGATGACCTGGCGGCCGCGGAGAACGACGACGGGGCGGCAACGGCTTTGGCGACCGCCACGCCCGCCCTCCAGGAAGACCAGGCGCAGGACAAACGCGAGGGGCAGCAGCAGCAGCAGCAGCAGCAGCCTCTGAGCGCGCGCGAACTGGTGTGCGAGAGCTGCCTGCGCATCTTCTTCCACGTCGTGGTGCGCAACCGGCAGGCGCACCTGTCGGGTCTCTCGGAGTGGACCGAGCGGCTCGCGCAGGGCCTTCGCGACCACCCGCGTCTCGCGCGCAACGTGCTGGAGGAGTTCGCCATGGAGCGGCCCGTCTTTGTAGATGAGACCCGCGTCTCGGAGGAGATGGCCGAGATGGAGGGCGCCATGGCGCTTCTGTCGCGGCTGCAGCAGTACTCCGCCGCCCTGCAGCAAGTAGGCGCGCCGCTGCTGGCGGCACGCGGCACGCGCGCCCAGCTCATCGACTGCACGCACATCCCTTCGTTCGAGGCCACCTTGCGCCTGCTGCGCACCGCGGTCGAGGTGACGCTGGACCACGAGCCGGAGCAGCAGGAGCAGCAGGGCGACGGCGCTGCCCTGGTCCGCACGCTCGTGGAGCGCCTTTTGGAGGAGACCGTGTACGCGGCCAAGCACGTGCAGACGCTGGAGCGTCTGGGCCGCGTCTGGGCTGCTTTGGCCGCCGCGGCGCAGCCCAAGCTCCTGCAGATCACCTCAGATGCGGACGCGGTGGCGACCTTGGTCCATCTGAGCCTCGGCGCGCGCAGCCCGGCCAAGAAGCTGCCGGGCGGCGCCGGCTTGCCGGCCATCGGAGCGCCTGAGGGCTCCTCGGTCGCCAATGTTGGCCCGCTTGTGCGCGCCATTGACTACTTTGGGCGTGCGGACGGCCTCTCGCAGCTGTCAGCCGCCATGCTCGGTTCCGAGGCATTCATCGGCGCGGTATTTACTCAGTACTCAGCCGGGGAGCGCTCTCTGGCGGAAATGATCGAGCACTTTGTGCGCTGTGGTCACTTTGACGCGGCCGCGGCTGTCCGCAAGGGCATCGCAGAAGTGCGCGAGAATGCTGGCTTCTGCCAATACTCGAGCTCCCACTCGACCGGCGAGCGCCCCAAGAAGGCGCGCCAGGCCTTTAAGCTCGTTTGCAGCATCGTGGAGGCCGACCACGCGCCCGAGGCGCTCCAGGCGCTCGCGCGCGAGCTCGCCGCCGGTCTGCGCCGCGAGATGCAGCGCGCCATGCCCGCCGTCTCCGAGGCCGACCTCGTCTATGTGCACGCCAAGTCTATCGCCGCAGGGCAGGCCGCCTTCGGCATCAGCCAATTCGGCGTCTTCACGCTCGCCGCGCTGCGCACCCTCTTTCACGCACACCCCGACCTAGCCTGTGACCACCAGCACGCAGCACTCGTCCTCTGGCTCACGATCGCCTCCCCTCCCCACGCAAGTGCCTTCATTCCCGGCTTTGCAGACGGCTACATTGAGGGCCTCCTTGTGGATTTGCGCGCCCACTGCGACAAGCATGGCGTTCCCATCCCTGAGCCAGAACAGCAAAAGGCCAAGCCTGTCGCTGCTGCTGCTGCTTCTGCTGTTGCTGCAACGGCAAGTGCAAACGAAGATGACGCCAAGTGAGCCCATGACGACATGTAGGTAATCTCTCTGAAGCAGGTTTAGCTAGAGTCTTGGCCGGGAGAGCAAGAGAAGGTCGAGTCTGTCGCTGCTGCTGCTGCTGCTGCAAGTCCCATCAAAGCAATCGCAAAATGTGGACGCAGATGTGACACCAACCATGGCAAATGAGCCCAGGACGACAGCGTAGCGCGAGAAGGAGAACAACACAAGGCCAGGTCTGTCGCCGCTGCTGGTGCAAGTCCATCAAAGCACTTGTGAACGTGGAGACACACACACTCGACACCAGAATGACTTGGAAACAAGCTCATCAAAACAAATGAAAACGTGGCTACATACACACACGACACCAGAATGGCCCATGAAACGGCGCAGCGCAGCGCAGCGCAGCGCAGCGCAGCGCAGCGCAGCGCAGCGCGTGCCTGCCGTACAGAGAGCTTGACGTTATCTTGGAAGCGTTGATAAGAAAGGCGTCGAGCCAGGACGGCTGCCTTGAAGTCTGCACCTAAAGCGAGGCATTGAGCCTAGCGCTCTTTCCCTGGCTCGCTTGCATTTTCTCAATGAACGCCAGGACATCGCGACGCTGGACGACGCTGGCTCCATTTAACCACCATCAATGGCAACACCACGGGCGCGGTTGCGTAATACGTCTTGGCTCGTCCCTCCTCCTCATCGTCGTATTCCCGCGTGCATGTTCCACGCCAGCCAAGGCCCTCCTCCCGCTCCTCCTTGCCCTGATTAAGCTCCGTCTAAGGGCGATGCGACAGGGTTCCACGCTGTCGCCGTGGCCGCCATGGCCGTCGCTCCGCACGTCCAGCGCTCCGTGGGACGCGGGCTTTCCGGGCCACGCTGGAGGGGGCGTCCTGGGAGTCGAGCGGCCGCGCCGGCGTCCCCGCGCAGCTCGCGTCGCGTGAGCCCGCGCGCGCCCGCTGCGCCGGCACGCCGGAACTGCCCCCGCGGCCCTCCGCTCTCTCGAAGGTCGGGCTCGAGGCGGTCGTGGAGAGCGCGCAGCAGTGGCGGCAGCAGAACCCAATCAAAGGCGAATCGATCGTGGTCAAGCGAGGCATTGCGAGGCTCCGCGAGGCAGCGCGAAGAAGGCAGGCCCGACGATGCGGCGCGGGGCGCGGCGCGCGCTGGCGCTGGTCGCGGTGGTGGTGGCGCTGGCCGTGGCGCTGGGCGCCGCGCAGGGGCTCGTGGAGACGGCGCACGCGCCGGCGCAGGAGGACGTGGAGGTGCCGAGCGCGGAACAGGCAGGCGGGATGAGCCCCGAGCAGGCCGGCATGATTGAGCGCGTGCTGACGGGCCTGCCGCAGCCGGACGCGAGGCTCCCGACGGCGGCGGAGCGGCGCGCGATGAGCGCGGAGGAGTACCAGGCGGTGCTGGCGAAGATCTGGCAGAAGCGGCAGGAGGAGGTGCGCGAGGCGATGGAGAAGATGGACGACCAAGGCTCGGTGATGCGGAACCTGACGGAGAAGGTCGCCGGCGCGGCCATGGACGCGGCGCCGGCTGAGCTGGTGCAGGCGCTCGTGGACCTGGAGGACATGGTGTCGCAGGTGGACCACGCGATGCACTTTGCGATCCTGGGCGGCATCGAGCGGTGCGTGTCGCTGATTCATGAGCACCAGCACGGCGAGGTGCGCGCGCTGGCGGCGCACGCCGTGGGCAGCGCCATCAAGAACGCGCCGAGCCTCCAGATCATCGCGCTGGAGGCCGGGCTCGTGCCGGTGGTCAAGGCACACCTGGAGTCGACGCTGGCGCCTTGCGCGCGGCACGATGAGGCGCAGGCGCAGGAATGCGCCAAGATGCTGTACGCCATTAGCTCGCTGGTGCGCGGGCACGAGGCAAGCCAGGCGCGAGTGATCGAGCAGGGGTTGCTGGACACGTTCTCGCGTCTGTTGGCCGAGCCGGAGCTGGAGACGCGCGTGCTTGTCAAGCTGTGTGCGCTCGTGCACGACAGCTTCACAGAGTGGCCGGCGTGCCCTGCACAGTGGGACGTGAACGCGTCCTCCTCGGACGGCAGTGGCGACGGCCTGCCGTTGTCGTCGTCGTCGTCGTCATCGTCATCACTGTGCGCCAGCCTGGAGCAGCAGGCTTTGAGTCTGCTGGACACGCTCTCGTCGCGTGACGCGCAGCCGATGGAGCGCCAGGCCAAGACGAAGCTGCGCCAGGCGCTGCAGGCGGCCAACTGCCCTGTGCAGCGGCTGCCGGACTCGTTCTTTCTCGCGGAGGCTTAAGTTAGCTGGTCGTAACGTTAGATGGGACACACAGATGTAAGAAATAGTCATTAGCTAGGCCTAAGGCGTTCCTTGCTGGTCATGGGTCCGCGTCGTTGGATGACTTTGTGGCAATGTGGGCGTCCTCGGCAACCACAACCACACGGTCGACCTGATACGAGTTGGTCTGCACGTAGCCGCCAACGCAGCGCGCCTCAACGCCAGCGTTGGAGTCGATGACAATGGGGAGGAGGTCGGCACGGCCCAAGTACTGCGTGAAGTCGTCGTCGTCGTCGACTTCGGCGACGTCGAGGACCTGGTAGCGCTTGAGGTCAAAGTAGTGCGCGGCGTTCTCCATGGCGGCGGCGCGCGCGGCGTCCTTGGCGGTCTTCCGCAGGGAGTCGTCATCGTTCCGCAGGCGGTTGGAGAAGGTGCGGTTGTTGTTCTTGATGCTGCTGTTGAAGTACGTTGGGACCGCGAGGAGTGTGCCGGCATCACTCATGGCGATGACGCTGCCGTAGTGGTTTGGGTGGTAGGTGAAGTGCACCACGTAAAGCGGAAGGACCTGCTCGGCGTTGCCGATGACGGCGAAGTCGTTGTGGTCGTAAACGAGCTCCTGGCGCGACTCGCCCTTGAGCACGGCGCAGATGAAGAGGCGGCACGTCCTGTTGGCGTCAGGCCAGCAGTAGTTGAGGGAGATGGCAGGGTTCTTGCCGAAGTAGATGCCGGCGCCAAAGGCAGCGCCGTTGACGATCTGCACGCCGCGCTTGCCGGGCGGGATGAGGCCGGTGCGCACGATGCTGGCTGCGGAGTCGGCACGCGTGCCGTGAAACATGATCTCGTGACCTCTGACCTCGCGACCTGCGGCCTTGGCGCGGCGCGCGAGGTCCTCGCGGCAGGTCTGGAACTTTTGCGCGATGTCGGAGCGCATGACGTTCTCGATCTTGAGGATGGCCATGTCCTCCGGCAGCAGGCGGAAGAGGTCGGTGATGGTGATGAAATCCGAGACGAGCGGCAGACGCGCCTCCTCTGCGCGCTTGGCGGCGAGCAGCGCGATCTCGATGTCGTCCATGCCGCGTGCCAGGTACTCCTGGTACTCGGCCCAGTACGGGTCATCCGGCGTGATGGCATACGCGTCTGCTGGAACGCCAACGGTGAGCAGGCGCGGCTGCGCGGCTGCGTCCGGCTCGGCCATCTCCGAGCGCAGCGCGTTCAGAATGGCCAGGCCGTGCTCGCGGAGGAAGGGCGCGCTGCTGCGCGCCGCCACGTGCGCGTTCGTCTCGATGACGCCCACCACGAAGTCGCGCGCCATGTTGACGAGCTCCAGCACCATGGGCTCGCCCAGGTGCGCCGAGGCCCACGTCAGCAGCTCCTCGTGCAGCGAGTCTGCCTGCGCCTGGCTCACGTGCCCGTGCGCCTCGATTGCCACGGCCGGCAGCGACAGTGGGTACATGACCGGCAGCGTGACCTCGAGCACGATGACGCGCTGGCAGATCTTCTCCAGCCCGTTGCTCTGCACCATGATTTGCAGCCGCTGCATCGACCGCGTGCCGCCGTCCTGAGTCTCTAGCTCTACCGTCTCCACCACGAGTTCCTCGCCCAGCACGGCCTCCAGCACCTCCAGCTCCTGCTCGCGCAGCTCCGCCGCCTCGGCGAGCGCCTCCGCGGCCATGCTGCGGCTTTTGCCAGCGCACAGCTAGCTCCAGAGAGCTAGCGCCGCTGCTATGAGGGCAGCGTCGTTCTGGCGCGCTCGCGCGCGTGCCAGTGCTGATGCGTGCGTCTTGAGAGAGGCGGCTGAGCGCCCGCCCGCTGGCCGCCCGCGCGGAGAAAAGCAGTTCTGGCCGCCGGCGACCATCTTTAGGACCACTGTCTCAGGCTGTCCGCGATTCCCGGACCGATCCAGGACCGTTCTGGACCTGTGCCGTGCGCGCGCTGTCGGCTTGACGGTTTAGCAAAGGAAGGCGAGGAAGGCACGCAAGGCGAGGAAGGCGAGCAAGGCGAGCAAGGCGAGCAAGGCTCGCTTTTTCGATCATGAGACAGAGCGTGGTCGGGTGCAAAAACAACAACGTTAGCCTGGAGGCCATGCAGTGCAGTGGTGGCCGGCATCAACCCCGTCTTGACATGCCGTAAGTTACAACGGAGATGATGATGAGGTGATTCGCTTTTTCGATCATGAGACAGAGCGTGGTCGGGTGCAAAAACGACAACGTTAGCCTGGAGGCCGTGCAGTGCAGTGCAGGGATGGCCCCATGGTAGCGTGTTAGCCTGGAGTGCAGTGGTGGGCGGCATCAACCCCGTCAAGACATGCCGTAAGACAACGGGAGATGGTGGTGATGCGATTCGTCACCGACTGGAGCCGCGTCGCACGACCAGAGAGGCGAAGAGAGGCGCACGATGAGAGCGGGTCGTTCTTTCTCTCCATCAGACACGTGAGGCACCAGCACGGCGCGGGCGCAGCCCCAGCGTCGAAATGCTCATGGGCTCTTCGCAGCCAGCACAGACTCGCTTGCATGTCTTGGTCGAGCCTCGGGTGAGGACGCGGGCACGGTTCGAGTCCACATGGTACGAGCAAGCGAGCGAGCAAGCGAGCCGCACGCGAGCTCATCCACTGATAGGCCAGGGAGGCTAGTTAGATTATAGTTATGTGACAAGGACAGGTCCGGGCGCAAGCACAAGCAGCGCAGCGCAACGCAGAAGCCAAACTGAAGGCGCAGCGCGCACGCGGGCATGAGCGGGCGCGGGCGCGGGCGCGGGCGCGGCGGCGGCGGCGCGGGCGGCGGCGGAGGCTACCTGGACTCGGGCGCGACGCCGCGGCCGGTGTTCAAGCCGCCGGAGACGTACCCGGCGCGCAAGCGCAGCTGGCGGCCGCAGCATGAGGAGTGGACGCGGCGCTTCCTGGGCGCGGCGGAGCGCGCGCAGCTGGCGGAGGCGCGCGTCAAGGCGAAACAGCTAGAGCGCAAGCGGGAGCAGCAGCAGCTGCAGCAGGGGCAGCAGCAGAACGGCGCGGGGGAGCCGCCGCGGCCGCCGGCGGCGGCGGACGCGGACCTCGAGGACTTCAAGGACGAGGCGCAGCTGCTGGAGGAGCTCAAGCCCAAGGCGACGCTGGAGATGGAGGAGTCGCAGTGGGACCGCGTGCACTGGGCGGCGGACTTCCACGAGCGGCTCAAGAGCGCGACAACGAACCTGCACGTGCCGAACAAGTCCAAGGAGGTGGAGACCTGGGACTCGATGACGCACGCCAAGATCGAGATGGGGTGCACGGACATTGCGTCGACGCTGACGCGGCCGCTGTCGCTGCTGTACGTGCCGGGCGAGCTGGCGCTGGCGTGCGTGCCCAAGCTGGACGAGCTGGGCAAGGCCGTGGGCCTGAGCCGCGCCACGCCGGCCAGCCGCGGGCACAACCCGCGCAAGCGCAAGGCGGTCAACGTGCTGGCGCGCATCGAGGCGCGCGAGGCCAAGGATCCCAAGCAGGAGCGCCGCAACTCTGTCGACGAGAATGCCGAGGAAGACGCCTCTGGCGAGGAGCAGGAGGAGGAGGAGGAGGACGAGGGTGATTACGGCGCCGAGTACCAGGTTGACGACGACGACGACGACTACAACGATGTGGGCGACGGCGACGATGATGCTGGCGCTGACTTTTAGTTCAACAAGAGCGCTTGTGAGCCTGTGGGCCTGCGAGCCGCTAGCTCTAGCTCTAGCTCGCTTGGGAGCGCGCGGGCACGGGCGGCACGGGCGGCAAGTCCCACTGCACGGACCTCTCGCCGGAAGAGAGCATCACGATTTCGTTAGGCAAGAACGAGAACGCAGCCCGGGCCTGGCTGGGCTCATCTCGTCAACAAAGCCATCCTGTACTCTTTCTGTTGTCTGTGATCGCACGTTGCGTCGGCTGCGGCGGCTGCGAGCGCGAGGACGCACGCAGCCCGGGCTGGGCTCAATTTATACAAAAAAAGGTCATCTCGTGCTCTTGTGCGGCAGCTGCGAGCCACTCTCTCTCTGTCTCTCCTCGAGTCCTGCGCCGCCTGCGGTGCGGCCCTTCGCAGCCCACGAGCCGAGCAGGCCGCCACCCAGCTCCGAGCAACGGAAGCCGTTCGAGCCGCTGGCCAGGCCCGCAAAGGCCGTGGCCTCGCCCATCTGGTAGCCGGCCGGGGTCATGGCCCCGACGCCATCGTACAGCGCGTTGCACGCCTCGCTGTCCACCATCACGGTCGGGCTGAAGACAGGATCCTCCTCCAGGATGCGGTGGTAGTTGAGCCAGATGCTCGCGTCATACTGGTACTGGCCGGTTGGGGCCGTGGTGTTGTCGCAGCCGCCGTTGAAGTGCAGCATGCAGCGCGAGTCCGTGTCGCAGGTCAGCGTGTCCGCGTCGCACGAGACGCGGTTCGTGCTGTCGTCTCACTGGAAGCGGAAAAAGAAGCCGGAGCACGCGGCGCCGTTGGAGATTTTGTTCTCGCAGCGCGCCGCGCACGCCGCGGGGCTCTCGGCGTCCGTATGCATGGGGCTGTCGCAGCGGTGGTTCTCGTTGCGGCACGAGAAGGTCGGGTCCGACGGGTCCCGGCCGAGACCGTTCACGGCCGTGCCGAAGCGGTAGCCCGCCGGCATGGTGACTTCTCGTTCTCGCCCAGGAAGAGAGCCTTGCAGTTCTCGTTGCCCGTGACGTAGTTGGGCGGCTGCGTGGGCTCCGCGGTAGGGAACGCTGTCGGCAGCGCCGTGGGCAAGCGCAGTCGGAAACGCGGTGGGCAGCGCCGTGGGCGACGCGATGGGCAGCTGCGTGGGCGCCGAGGTGGGCGGCGAGTTGATGCGCTGCACGCACTGCACCATGTCCTCGAACCACAGGTAGCGGTGCCGGTAGTTGCCCGCCGCCTCGATCACGGCAACGTCGTACCCGTCGTAGGACTCTTGCGTCGGGCCCACGCAGTCGGACGCCCTGCAGCTGTACAAGTCCGAACCGTCGTACTGCACCTTGACCGAATTGCACGTGAAGCTGTTGGTATCATCCAGCGAGAGCGCCACGCACCGCTCGGCGCACATCTGGTAGTGGTTGCCCAGAAGCCCGTTGTACTGCGTCGGGCCCACGATCTCGGAGCCGCCCGCGCACGTCAGCCGCGCGCCCTCGGTCACGTGCGACTTGTCCGCGAACATGATATTGTCCAGGTCCAGCGTCTGGAAGTCGCACTCGTCGTACGGGTGGACGCTTTTGGGCGCCGACGACTCGTCGCACTCCAGCCCTGGCACGTAGCGGCCCATGGCCTCGCTCGGGTAGAACTCGCGCGGGTCCATGGACTGGCAAATGCCGTCTGCCGGGAAGTCCGCCCAAGGATTCACTGAGGTCTCGTCCGGTTCTGGCGGCAGTGGCACATAGCCGCCGTCCGGGATCGCGGCCTCGCACTCGGTCATGTTGTTCATCCAGAAGCTGCGGTGGTAGTCGAACGAGACGTCCTGGTACTCCGGGACCGGCCACAGGGCTGTCGCCTCCGCGGCCTGGTCGGGACCCACGCACACCAGCGGGGAGCAGTTCCAGTGGTCGTCACTAGCCACATAGTCCATCCAGTCGCTATTGCATTGAAAGCCGTTGTCCTCCAGCGTGATGTTGATGCACTGCTCCGCGCAGTACGTCCAAATGTCCGTGTCCGAAAAAAGATTGTTGGTCGAGTCCTTGTACCGGAGAGGCTTGATGGGCGTGCTCGTGCATTTAAAAAGGCCGAGTGCTGCCTCTCGTAGCCCTTGTTGCCTGTGCTGAAGAGATTCACGTCGTCGTAGTCGAAAGCACGGAAGTTGCAAGCCTCGTGGTGGAAGGCGTCCACTGCCAGGACGCTCGAGTCGCACTCCTTGGTGGGAATCTGCTGACCGTCCACGTGGGAGGGAATGGTCTCGCCCGTGAGCGAGCACGCCTCGCTCATGGGGAACAGCTGCGTGGTCGTCGGGTGCGGGGTCGTGGGGCTTGCTGATGGCGTCTGCGCGTTGCTCGCCGCGGCCTCGAGCATCAGCGCCGCCAGCACGCACGCCGCCGTTTTCGAGAACATGGCTGCTGCCTGCTGCTGCGCGCTGGCGCCAGACGGGACTCGGATAACTTACAAGCAACCAAGCAAGCAGCCACACACAGCACTCAGCGTCAGAGCCCCTTGATCTGGTATAGTACTCCACTGGCACGCACTCTTGACTTATAATCGACGTGAATCGGAATCAGAGTGCTTGGCCGTGAGAACACAGATCCGCGCGAGCACGCACCCACCTAATTATGCACCAAGGAGATGCGGTTGACATTGCTAGCGCTTGCTAGCCCCAACCAGACCCTACCCGGCTGGGGTGCACACTGCACAGCATGGCAGGCGGGAGACAACTCTTTCAAGCGCGAAAGTCGGCCTTTCGCTGGCCGCTGTCCAGGCTGAAGAAGAGCTGCACCGCCTGCACTGCAGTGCACCTGCGTGCACCACTGCAACCACCTTCCTGCACCTGCCTACACCTGCCTGGCTGCGCCTGGCTGTCCCGACGGTTCTTGTGCCGGCTCGCGAAGGCGGCGGCCGGACGGTCTGCCAGTGGCTACGAGCCTACGGCCGCTACGCCGTGCGGCCCGAGGCCGCGGGAGCGCCCAGCCGCCAAGTCCGGCCGCGTGAGCGGCCCCGCGCGTGCAGCGAGCTAGCTAGCTAGCACTGTCCTCTGCGGCGACTGCGCCGCCGGCCGGCCCGAGCGCGTGCGTGCACGTGCCGCAACCTGGCTCGCTCGGCCTGAGAGTGAGGGCGGCGCCGGCCGCAGAGGGCCGCCCCGTCCGGGTCGCCGCCCTGCTCCCCTCGCAAGGCTCGCCCGCGCGCGTCAGGCTCTGTCAGCTGCTGCTCAGTCGGCATTACAGCGCCTGGCGCGCCTGGCAGCGCGGCGGGTCCCGTCACGCGCACCCGCCGGCTGACGCTGCCGCGCGCGCTTCCAGTTAACCTGAGGTTTCCCGCGCGCCCTTGCTGCAGCAGTGCAGCCTGAGCTGGTCGCTGCCGCCTGGCAAGTGCCGCGTCACCGGCCCGCGTGCGGCCGAGAGTGTGAGCCGACCGGCGCGCGCGCAACCGCGCGCCACGGCCAGCGCCACCAGCAAACTCGCAAAGCAAGAAGCAAGGCGA